>CEMT01387534.1:0-22959 GCA_900068985.1 Pterula multifida
TCATTTCCAAGCAAAGTTCAATGATAGTATGGGCTGCAGAAGGTATGGACTATAAGGGTTCCACTATGCTCAGTTAGGCTTCAGATCTTCTGAGTCCAAGGTGTACATTCCTCGCAGATTGTCATAAGCTGAAGACACAGCTGGACTCTGGTTGAGAGATTGAAGTGGATAACAATGGATAGATCAACTATGATGCGTCGGCAAAATATAATTATATTTGAGGTGTGCTCGCAATCATACTTATAGTCTGCACGCAATCATAATTATGGTGTGTATGCTGCATATATATCGGATTCAAAAGCCCTAGATCATCGAGTCGAGAATGACTCGATGCACATAGAACACCTGGAAAGTTCAAGGGACAGAGTCGCCAGAAATGAGCAAAGCAAGTTCTTTCCTGATCGCTTGTTCTCCTTCAATCTTCTTAGATTGTGTTGCTTCCAAACGCTCCCCCCTAGATTGCTTCTCCTTCAACTCCTCTATGGCCTTGAGCTGTGAAAAAAAAAAGCGAGAGTCAACCGATTGATTATTCGAAGTGAGTGGAGATGAACTATCGATACCTTTTTATTCAGGTTACGGATCTTCTTCGCGTTGGCGTCCAGTGTAGCATCTACCGGAGTTGGGGGAACGGAGTCGGCTTGCACACTGGGGGGATCCAAAGAATAACCGTTCGGTTTTCCGCTGTCCTGAGTCCCGTTGGGCTCGATATCAACAGGGGCCGCAGTACTATCAGTCCCTCCAGCAACCACCGCAGCGTCCTTCTTGCCCTTCTTGCCCTTCCTCCCCTTTTTCTCTCCATCAAGTCCTGGACTGTGACTATTCGGCGCAGAACCTGGAACGTATCTCTTGCCATTCTGCCCATGGCTATTCTGAGAAGGGGCTGGACTGCGTCCATATCGAGGGGGTGTGGCGCTTCCAGGAGTGCTCGGTGCCCCGCCTTCATCTTCCCTTTTATAAATAGACGGGGTTGCAAGACCACGTGCCCCAGGAGGTCGATAAGCACCCGCGGGCTTGACCGCTTGAGGTTTCGCGATGGAAGCGGTAGCGGATACGCTAGACGAAGGCAAGGGTGCCGCAGGGAGACCCTGAGCTGGAAGCTGAGGAACACGATCCAAAGGGATAGGGCGCCATGAAACTTGATATAACTCCTCAATGAGCTGATTGTGCATATGGGCGCCAGTGCAATGCCAGATCTTGACTCCGTTGTCGACCCGGAGACGAGGGGATAATGTAGCAGTAAGGATGAACCGCCCATCGGGTGACCATTCACAGAAAGATGTATTAGGGGCATCTATAGTCGATATTTTGTTCAAACTTCGACGGTCAAAGACATCCATTTTTCCGGCAAGATTTCCAAAGCCAGCGAGGGCAATGAAACGCCCCTGTGGATTGAATGACACAAAGTTGTACGGACCCAATCCGAAGTCATGCAGAGTCCGAACGCGTTGATCAAATAGCATAACCTTGGCGGGCATGTCTGTTTTCGATGAGGTGAGCGGCCATGAAAGATAGAAAGAGGAAGCAGCTCACAGCCATAGACCACCGCAAACTCTTTCGAATTAGGACTCCAAGCAAAGTCATGAATTGGACCTTGTTTGTCTAGAGTCACTCGACAGTCAAAGTCCCCTGTCGCACTCAATAAATACATCCCCGTCTCTCCATAGTAGTTCATATTGGACTTGTCAACATCAGTCTGGGTAAGAACCAAAACTTGTGTTCCAAGAGTGTTCCACTTGATCTGGGATCTATCTGCTTTGTAGAATGACTTCGAACAACTTGGAACGCTTGCTAGCGAAGCGAGGCTGTATATTTTGATACCTGCAGGAGCACCCTAACCAAAACCATTTAGTTCTGTGAAAAGACATAACGGTTCTGTGTATACTTTTTTCTCGGCAAAGAAAACAGCCATGGAATAATTCAGGCCAGGACTAAGAGAGACACTGGTAGCCCCTTCCACTTTCAACTTGTCCACGATACCCTTGGACCAATCGGCAGGACGGTACACCTGAATTTCTGATGAGACAAGTCTTATTGCATGAGACTCGCTGATCGTGTACTGCAAATCCCAGCTGTCTTGAGACTTTTGAGTGAAAGATGCGAGCTCTTCCCCTGTAGAGACAGAGAAAACCCGCAAGTTCTTGTGTTGGGCACCATCCTCCA
Source organism: Pterula multifida (assembly GCA_900068985.1). Classification (NCBI taxonomy): domain Eukaryota; kingdom Fungi; phylum Basidiomycota; class Agaricomycetes; order Agaricales; family Pterulaceae; genus Pterula; species Pterula multifida. The sequence goes on from CEMT01387534.1 coordinate 2,161, forward strand.
ATTTGACTATGAAAAAGGTTCACATGGTTATTAGTGGTGGAAGCCTGAAGGGGATGAAATGAATTTACCAGGTCGTTCCCAAGTAGAGAGATACGTTCCTCTTGGAGAAAATTTGAGCTCTATGATATTGGAAAGGGGGAGCTCCTGGAGGAGCTGTGCACCCTCCGCCTGGAAGATCCGCACCCTGAAAAAAGTCAGCTACGAATCAGAGACGACAGCTGATAAGAGACTTGGATAGAAAACCATGTAAAGCATCTTGGCACTGTTCCATTCGTACAAAGAAACAGGGTTACATCTGACATGCTGAAACATGCTGAAAACATGTTTTCCAAGTTTGCCATCACGATTGTCGCCCATGCCGGCGCCCTCTCCATGTTCAAGCACGTAGACATTAAACTCACCCAGTGGGCAAAGCATATGCAAACAAACGGCCATCGGCACTATACTTGTACGTGCGTGTTGAGACATCGGGTGAATCGAAGGAATGGATAAGTTGGTGTTCGGGTGATTCACCGACGAGACCCAGAGACTTTTGTGCACGAACTAGATCGCGAGCAGAGGTGTGATAAGCAAGGCAAATTTAGAGGGATCCTGATGTAAAACTGACAGGCATATTGCTGAGAAATTTGAGATGCCATCGTAAGGGAGACGGAAAGGCGGAGGGATGTTATAGAAGCAAGTTAATGCTTCAGATGAAGGAGAAGGTAGAGGAGCACTGAGAGCACTGCCTGATCAGTAACACGTGGCCCGTTCCGAGCTTCAGGGCAGGCACGGGTCAACATGTAGGCTGGCCCACATCGATATCTGAATCCGATCTCCCTCGATTTCTGGCACTCATGTGAACACGAGCCTATGCTGCAGCATAGGCTATGGATGTCGTGAGGTTTACTGAAGAACAAGGAGGATGTGTGAGGCCAGCCATGAATGGATTATGTGATCAAGCGACATGTTCAAGGGCACTCTGACGAGCTCACTTGCACTGCGGAATTGCGTCTTTCAGGGTGATACAAGATTGCCCCTACTCGTATTATTTGTGACGATACAACTTGACGGACAACGTTGCCTCAGCGAGGACTCACGACCAATCTCAAATTTATCAGGGCTGAAATAGCCTTCTGCTGATTGTACCCAGACCTAAGTCGATCTCTTCATGAACTACAACTATGATAGCAGGTTTGTTTGGTTATCATTCAGAGAAACAAGTAGATTTGCAAAGGAAAGATGTAAACATGGTTGTATATTCCTACCCACACAAGAAATTTCCATCCTCACTCCCCGCTGAATCTACAAACCGTTCCATTCGAATGATGTCCCCACTTCAAATTGCTCACACAGCGGTAAAACCTCGCTACTTGGTCCAACCCAGACTTTGTATATACCTTTGTCGATAACCCACGATTGGATCACCTCTGACCAATACGAAAACGCGTATTTATCCATAACCATCTTCACTGTCTTACTGGCACCAGGTGCCAGGTCGTGCACCTTCTCGAATGCCTTAAGTTGGAGATTAGGGTGGTTCAGATCAGATAATAGTGGAAAGGTTAAGTATAGTTGGACGGTTTCAGATCCGGTGACAGAACCTGTGTTGACAACATCGACCTGTACTGTGAACCTGAAGTCGTTACCGGCCAGGGCAGGTTTTGAAAGTATGATATTTCGGTAGGAGAAGGCAGTGTACGACAAACCATGACTGAGGATCGTTTAGCCTTTGAGTACTTAGACACAGGAAGAACATTTACCCAAAGGGGAAGAGCGATCGAATCTGCTTGGACTGGTAGTACTTGTAGCCCTGAAAAAACGCCATCAGGTACTCTATCCATCTCACAAAGGATGTAGATGAACTCACCACGAACAGGTCTTCCGAATATCGAATCTATACAAATCATATTTTAATTTCATGAATGCAAAAAATCGCTTAAGCTAACCTGGCCATCCTTGGATTGAAAATGGGGAAGATCGTCTTGGCGTCGCGGGAACGTGAGGGACAATTTACCAGATGGATTTACTTTGCCGAAAACTACATCTGCAATTGCATCCCCAGTAACATTCCCAAGATACCACGTATGCAAGATAGCGGGTACTTTGTCAACCCATGGCATCGTAACAGCAGAGCCCTGATATGGAGAACCCACGGATGAGCAGAAGAGTAACAAAGAGAGACGATGAAAACCTTGGAAGAATAGATAAAGGAAGGGTTTTCTCACAGATTGATTGATCACAATAGTCCTTGGGTTGACCTCCAAAACACGCTCAATCAACTCATCCGTTCGGCCGGGAAGTGAGAGAACTTGACGGTCGTAGCCTTCAGATTCCCAGTCACCGTTCAGACCAACAATAGCCAATACCACATCAGCATTCTTGGCAGCCTCAATAGCTTGTGGGATCTTGACTGTAATCTCATCCTCATACTCAGCACCTCCTAATCGGACACCTGGTGTTCGCGTATGCAAAGAAAAAAGCACTAAGACCCTTGGATGATCAAGAGCTGGACAAAAGAGCACTGACCTGCGTTAGGATCCATTATGATCTCAGCATCGTCTATGACTGTGGGCTCATAGATGCTCCTGAACCCACCAGTCGCTGCTCGTCCACGAACGTTCGAGAACTCAACCAAAACTTCATGTTTAACATTGGCCTTGACGTTGATGAAACCCTTCTCTTCAATAGTACCACTACCAAAGAATGACTTCCCTCTGACTTGGCGCGTCCAGTTGTCGATGATCATCTGGCCATCAACAAAGAGCTACAGTACAGTTAGCCAACTGACACAAATTATAATTACATGGTGGCAGACCTTCGCTCTTCCGGAGACTGTCAGGCCAAACTGGAATTGACAGTCATGTGGTCGTGGTTTGAGATACCCGCGCAGTTTAAGAGTCCACCGCTTGGTGATATTGGCTGGTTTAGAGTCGGAGATAAAAATCCTCGTCTCATCGATGAGACGAGTTTCCAGAGGTTCTTGAACTGGGTTATCGCTCTCATCATTCTCATGACAGTACCACGATCCTATCCAGCCACGTTCTCCGGACTCAGTGACTAGTTCGTAATCAAGGGTAGGCATCTCCATATAGGCTGCATGAGAAAGGACCCTCAGATTGTATGGGATCCGAATGTGCGTGCATACTTACTTATTACACCCTCACTATAAGCGACCTCCACGTTCTCTGCGGAGAGGACTTTCTCGAGTCCATCGTAGGGAGAAACAAAAAAAGATGGCTTAAGTGCAGCAGAACCGCCTCCTGAAAGAACCACAGCCTTGGCGTTACCTCCAATAATGGCGACCTTTTTGACGCCCTTCAAGTTGAGGGGGAGCAATTGACCCTCATTCTTGAGAAGCACAATAGACTGAGAAGCAAGACGACGCATCAGGACATGCTCTTCCTCCTTCTCCTCCGTACGTTCTTTCTGGTCTCCATCCAAAATCTGAAAATAAGGGAGTAAGCGAACTTGTAGAGCTGCGGGTATGGTTGAAAGTACCTCTGGTGCACCTTTTGCACACTTCTGAACGAGCTGAAGAACCTTTTTAGCCCTCTCCTGGATAGTACGTCGTGCGACTTTCTTGGATTGAAGGGACCTATTAACAAACTCAAGGTTTCGCCACTTGTTAATACCAGGCATCTCCAAATCGAGACCAGCGTTGATACCATGATCGACGCTATAAGTTCCAAACCTATGACAGGCAGTTCAATGGCATCCATGACGTACAAAAGAACTGGCTAACCAATCGCTCATGATCTGAGAAAAGTTGTTCAGTTACGCGACATACAAGAGGTGGACCTCCGGACGCACTAAACCTTTGTATCCCCATTCTTTCCTTAGGATGGTGGTAAGAAGTTTGGAGTTCTCGGCGGCGTGAGTACCATTGACTCGGTTGTAACTAGAAGGAGGAAAGTTCAGGAACAAGGTAAACCAATAAAATTGTGGTGACACTTACGCTGTCATAAACGCCCAGGGCTTAGAGATCTTCTGAACCAGCATGAAAGGCATCAAGTAGATCTCTCTTAGCGCTCTTTCGCCGACTATGCTGTCATACGACATCCTATCATCCTCCTTATCATTGCATCTGTGATGAAGGGTTAGTCTACCAATACACTGCATATACTGCAAAAGCAAAATTACACAAAGTGCTTGACGGTTGCACCTATTCCCTCTGTTTGGAGACCACGAACATAGGCTGAAGCGATGTGACCACTGAGATGAGGATCTTCCGAGAAGCTTTCAAAACTCTATATATGGGAGTGAGATTGAAGGTGATTGCCGTAAAGCAGCGATTTTTTACTCTTCCACCAAGAGGATTCTATTGTATCATTGAACCATCATAGACGAGTAGTAAAAGTATTTCATCCTTACACGTTGGATATTGATTGTTGGTCCAAGGACTACAGAAACTGCTTTAAGCCGTGCTTCTGAAGCGATAATCTTCTGCGCGATTTCCTCGATAAGCTTGATGTCGAAAGTCGCTCCCATTGCCGTGGCTGACTAGCAGGCAATATGAACATATCAGTATCACGACCAAACAAACCCATGAAATAGAGCTAACTGGAAGACATTTGGCGGGAGTACTCATGAAAAAGTGGCTTCCTCGGATTCCTACGGCCAGTCAAGATCAGCAGGCAGGCCTGCGTTCCAGATTCATGAATCACCATTGGGTCCATCACTAACCTATGAAATAAGACAACACTCAGACAAGAAATAAACTATACTCTTCAAATACAGAACTCGCCTTGATTGCAGGTACGCCTAAACGTTCAATTGCATGTGTGTGCCAGAATCCAACCCCAGCAATGAGTTGAATCGCTTCTTCACTAGTCAAAGATTTGACAATCTTGTCAATATCAGCCCCAGTAAAGTCAGAAGGTGGCATATTTGTGCAGTGTTGGTGTGGGTAATAAGGGGAGAAAGGGAAAGGAACACCCACTCTCAAGCTCTATCCAAGTTGATCATTATATCTTGCAAGTCTAATCATCGGGTATCCCCGAGAATAATCCGGCAGGGATGTCGGCGAAGACACATGGATCGGGGAATTTCAGCAGCCAAGTAACTGTCGTTTATAGTCAAGGCTGTTTTTGACACCTTTGAGGGGATTTTGGATCCACGGTTACTGGTCAGCGTGTGGGTTCTGGAAAATCAAAAGCCGACACGTGATGAGACTCGTTTGCCGCTCGGACATATGTGAAATTCACCGCTTCTCCAGCTCTAGCAGAGTCGTCGCAGCAGAGTCGTCGAAGGAGTGCGATATATAAAATTGCTGCAGAGACCCCGATATGTAGTAGATTAACAGCACTAACCTAATGGATAAGAATGAATACTTGCTAACAAAACAAGTTAAGCATACAATTAATATGACATGTAAAGACAAAACCAGAAAACCAAATGTCACGGATCTAATGCACCTCTCGAAGGCGAGCCCCTGTGCTGCACAGTAACGTACCCTTCTGATCTATTGACAGACCCCCGCCCATTCCTACTACTCCCAGTCAGGCACCCCCTACTCGTCCCGGTCGAATAATTTTCTATCTCAAACGCCATCGGATTGCGACTCAACGTGTATGTTTTCTCGACTCTGACCTCAACCGAGTGATCCGGCCGTCGAAGTTCCACTACCTCATCGCAGTCTGAACCGATAGTGTCTATCCTTGACGTGGGCGCGGTAAGTAAATCAAAATGAACACGAGATCGGGTAGGTTTGGACTCAAACTGTGAGCGGATGGCTTCCGTCACAGCTCGAGCAGAATCAATGTGGCGAGTTTCTGTGTATTCTGTATATGCTCCTTCTGCATCGTAGCTGGCAGCACGGCGCTTATGTGAAGCTTCTATACAATGGGGTCAAATAGCTCAGTTTGGAGTCCACTTAATGAGAGCAAGATAGATTAGTTCACCGTGGAGATGTCTATAATGGTGATCGTCATCAATTCGTGGATAATCAATACGCACAGGTGAACAGCGCTTACATGAGCAGTTTTTGAGAGAATATCCAGAGGAAACAATAGGCCAGTGATGCACTGAGGCAGAGACTTAACTATCCATTCAACCAACAAAAAAACACCAAAGGAACACACCCAGCAGTCTAAGACAACAACATGATTATCAATCCTGTGAGAAGCTATTGTCGGAAGGATTGGAAACAAACCTGTAACTCCGGGTCTGCATGTGTCCGGTAGAAAACAAAGTTGACGACATTGATAGCTGTTGTAAAAAACAATCAGTACAAGTTATTCAGATTACTGACTTGAGCTTCAGCATACCTGTCAGGGCAACAAAATAACCGACACCATCTAACAGCATACTAGACGAAGACAAATAACAAAACTCAGGTCATGTTCTTAACGCCACAGAAATAAGATGCAGGGTATTCAGACGACAAAACTCACATTTTAACTAGATTGGCCATACTACAAGACCGGCAACAGATCAGTCAACAAGGGTTTGGAGCTAAATTGTATAGTAGAAACGGCTTACACGAGGGACCGTGTAACGTGTTTGAACTTGAGGAGAAAATAAATAGTTATGATGGTGGTGATCACATCGTAGCACATGGAGGCCCCGTAGTAGGTGAACGAGCTGATGAATGGACTGGTCCGACTTTCGGGAAGGCAGCTGATGAAGAGATTGATCAATCTGAGGAAATGGTGCGGTTATAATCATGAGCCTTACTTATGCTTGCCACGGTGAGAACAGGAGAAGTAGCTTGAGAAATCATAACAGCCAGAATAGATTTGAACATACATATTGGGAGTCTTTATCAATATTATTATTAGCTGCAATCACGATGTCATTCTTAGGTAAGGTTTCGGATTGAAATAGGTGAGTAGAGTAAGGAGATCACTCACGTCCTCTTCCGTAGAGTGTAGTGACAGCCTCAATCTATGGAGCACACGAAATATCCATCAATCAGCTGAGAGAAGGAAGAAACACAGAAGCGCCACGCACTGTGACCGCGATGATATAGACGGGGATAAGAAATAGCCCACAGTAACGATCCCGCCGCGAGAGATTCCATGTTCTGCGCAGAGACAACGGTTCAAAGACGCACAGGCGCAGAAAGAAACACGTAGCACACCTGATCCCAAGGATAGCTTGAGAAATGGCACCCTGCAATGCTGAACGACCATGAGAATAATAGGTGAAACAGAAAAAAAAACGTCAGTTTCCAGGAGTTGGCGTGGGACCGAAAATATGCAATACTTTTGAATAACGGCGCTAAGATGTAGAACCTCTTGCACGACTGAGGTGTAAAGCTGGAAGAAAAGAAGCCGATATTGCTGACAGTGAGGACAGTAATGCTGGAAACTCTTCAATCACAGTGCACGCAAATGTGAGCTTCTTTCTTCTTCAGAGAGGTAAGAACTTACTGTAGGAGAAAGAACAACAGCCCGGAAGAGCTAATTCCGATGATATCTGAGCATGCACTCTTTCTTCAAGAGCAAAGAACACGTACGAAATTTCTCTCATGCGAAATTGGGACCTGTAGAAGCGGTAGGAAGACGGAGAAGTGAGAAAGAAGCTAGACAAGGGCGTCCTCAATTTTGCATGAATCTAAATTAGGAAGATTCATATACTTACTCATAGAAAGCAATCGCAATAGATGCAATCCTTAGATATGCCCCAATAGTATGAGCCTGGTCAACCATAGTATCAAATCTGAAATCCTAGGTACAGACAGGGCCCCCCAGAGGAGACAGTGACTCAAAGATGCCCAATAGTCGCCAACAGCCAGAAATCCCCTATGAAGACGAGGAGGCTGGTTAAGAGGAAGGTGATGATGGTTGGGGGGAAAAGAGAAACTCGAATCCGCTTGTAGGGCCCGGGTGAAAATGACGCCTTGTGAAGATATCGAAATGGCGATGCTAAATTAAAGCGCGTTCCACGAGATAGTGATCTCGTCCAGCATGCACATAATTGGCAATCAAGCGCGATGTCCTGTAACCACCTTGTATCACAGTTGTTGAAATCTGTTCAGAAATCGAGGAACCATGATTATACAGAGCGCTGAGGGCTAAACTTTCTGTTAAAGCAGTTCACTGCAAGCAGTACTATTTTTGTGATTTTGACGACAGACAATCAGATGCCATCTGAGCGACAATGAGGAAGAGGAGGAAGAGCAGCCGCGGAACATTCATAATGTTCATTTCGGGCTTAGTCATGTCAACTCGGTCACTGAATACATCAGGGTCCCCTGGTTAATGGTGGCGTTATTCCTCTCTCCACTTGCACTGGCTTCCTAACCCTACCACTGCTCTGGCTTACCACTCCTATTGGCTGACATATTTGCACATTCCTCACGCCTCTTATATGAGGTTTGATCAATGGCCCACATTTAGCTCCGACTCGTGGAATCGTTTGAAAATGCGTTTTTAAATTCTACTGGTAGTAGTTTTCTAACTTTTGATTTGCTTCTGCGGTTGGAATTCACGATCCTTAAGTACCTACTTGATTATTTCTTTTTTATTGGGCTAAGAAGATGCAGAGTGAGTACCCCAGTGAATTGGGTGAGGACACTACATGATCATATCTTCAGATCTCCTTGATGCATCCTGAATCAGTGAAAGCTCGCTCTTAAGGAACTCAGAGTCACTCATTCGTCAAGTCATTACATGTCAGGGTAATACAGAGATAAGAACTGTCTTGTCATTTATTCTTATCATCGCGAAGAGAGCATCTGCCTTCAGTGCATCAGCTTCCACATTCTACGAAGCACTTTCAACATGAAATTGGTGAGGCTCGGCTCAGCTCGTGAGTCGTAAGGTCATCGATTCGCTTTTTTTTATCTGTCATTGTTTGTATGTCAGAGTTGGTGATAAGGAATAGACTAGCGTCCATATTTCATACCACTGGATATTTGATTATCATGATTGAAATTGTTCCACAATTAGCTACATCGACCTTACGCTAAGAACTTCGTCGAGTTCCTACCAATGGCTGGGCCCTTTAAGGTTTCGTTCGCATAGCTAGAACAGAATGATCCCTCTTAAATCTTAAATCAGCGGTCAGGTCTCGACTGGCGTACTGTAGTGATTTTGATCCCAGTGTTAAATATATGTCAGCCATCAAAAGACCAAACAGGAACGAAGGAAAATTAGTGGTGAGGCCACTAGCAGTACCTTAAAGTTGATGGTTATCAGCCTTCAGGTTTGCACATGGGGATGGGGCCAAGGGGCCAATCAAGCTTGCTGGGGTGAATCAACTGGTGGCTACTACCGATACCATAGCATACGTTAGAATACTGGACTGTCTTTGAAAGCTCAAATGAGAGTCACAAAGAGACTAATTGTTCGACTGTGTATAGCTTTTACTAGGAAGAAAGTTTCTGACTGGGCCCTCAGGGCATCAGGGAGCGCTCGTTGGCTAGAATAAAATTATATTGGCCCTGCCACTGAAGATGACGGTCCGATGTTGGCGCTACCCATCAACAGTTTCAGGACGCGCCTAGTGGTCATTCCCATTTGTCTGAGGCCCCTCGCACCGGAAGCAACAAGCAATCCCCTTCCAACGACCGATCGTTCGCCAAGACTATTAGCGATTCTCGGGTGCAGTGCCAGGTATTTGCTTATTGAAGCTGTTCCCTTTGTTTGTGATCAGTCACGTAGACGACGTCCAACAACGATGGAGGAGCTCTGAGTCTGATGGATCCATGCATGCAGTGAGTAATTGTAATTGTCTTGGAGTGGCCGTGCTTCTGTTTCCAAAAGTGTAAGTTTTCTATGCATTGACCAAACGAATGTTATTCTGAAGTTGCGGACAAGAACCTACTCGAGTAGGAATGACAAAAATAGTATTTGGATCCTCATATGGCATAAGACCGGAAACATGATGCTATATATTTGATGTAGAAAAGGTTTGTAGCAATGGCTGATTAACTTTGAGATTTGAAAGGTTAGGCGCCTTTCTGTCGTCCTGTGCTAATCAACCTGGTCCATGGGATGGATTGCTGCTGTCCACCAGTATATCAGCTCACGTCAACTGTGCTCTGTTCGTGCGTATTGACGTGGAAATCGGTGGAAAGAAATTGCCTTATTAGTATGTTGCCAAAAAGAGAGCACACTCATCCAGGCCAATCACACTATCGGCACCACAACTGATTATTACCACTCCAACAGGATCAGCGGTCACCCAACCTGGTTCAGTCCTGAGTAAATCACAGTTTCCCCGAGGAGTATGCCTTTGGACTTCGGACTTCCTTACCCCCTGAGTCGTTACGCTTCCCCACACACTCCACGTCTACTAAGTTACACCTGGCCGAGTCTGGCCTCTAATGTCATCACCTGGCCGAGGTGCCCCTAGATTCAAATGGTTGATTCAAAGGAAGATTTGACATTATTCATGAGCTATTAGCGAGAGGTTAGGGTTCGTATGGGCAGTTACCTTGGCTACTTCACGTAGGGAAGACCACTTCTGCTACCAGGGTTGCGGAGGGTCGAGCTTGCGAATTACATAAGCAATCAAATAGAGTCGTCACACCGATGTCACGGATCCTCATGTGAGTCGTTTCTCACCAGCCTTCTACTCCAGCATCCTTCACATATGTGATCACTTTTTCTACTGTGATTCTTACTCTGACTTGTGATCGGTTTCTTTCAATCTACCCCCTGCCGTCCCCTTCCCCGTTCATTGCCCTGGTTCGAGAGACTTATACGGGCTCCAATCTGTATTTCGTTTAACTTCATTGCTACCAGTCCGATACCTCTCGCAGAAGTTGAGAAAAACCTCGCTCCACGACTTTAAATCTCCCCAACAACTCGACCTCCGCAACCTAGCAGAAATGGTCTCCCCTTCTAGCACTCATTCATTCGTATCTCGCAAAAACAATAGGACCGGTTAATGGTCGCTCTTTTGTTTTTTGTTCAAACGGCAACTTAAGATACTTATGTGCTCGGACATTCTTAAAGGCAATCGACTTGAAGCAGCCAAGGTAATTGTATTGATACCATAAGGGCCTTATCATCTAAAGCCGGTTAAGTATATATGTGACAAATGGTCTTGAAAATCCACACATATGCACACCATATACATATGCTTTGCTTCTTTGCGCTCGTACTTTCGACTAACGGGCACTCTAGAACGTCTTTTGAGGCACCTCTAGGCTATATCATCAGCTCTATTAAGATAACGCGTTCTCATAACCTCCAAACCTGCAAATATTGATTCTAATCCCCTGGAACATGTTATTGTTCTTTGCCCTCAAGTTCGCGGCATGTAATGTTTATCCCCTGAAAATTTGCCATTGTACCCACAGGGGTGTACCTAAGGAATATAATTCCGCTGAATAGTTTGGATCATCGATGAAGCATCGGCACCTGAACCTCCAATCAAATAAAACACCACTGGGAGTTTCCCCGTGTATACCATCGAATTTATCTGCAATTTGGTAATGATTGAAGTTCGCTGTTTTCGCCACCATTTTATCGAGTTTCTCATGTGATCAACCACAATTGTCGGGATATTTCAGAGTTGGCGTATACTATGACTATGGGTTCGGATAGGATCCGCCAGATTCGCATACGTACTTAGTATGTGGCACATTTCATGTCAACTCACCTTCCAAATTTCAGGTCATCGCACTACTGGTCTGCGACAGAAAATCACCAGGTCTGCCTCAAGGCCAGAGTACCGCGTCATCCATAACCTTAAAGTCAATATTTGAGGTCTTTTTATTGTCTTTCGTGCCCGACTATGGTAGTGATTGGAATGAAGATTTAGGGTCCTCTTATTGTTCTACGGATGAAAATATCTGAATTGGGTTGCGCAAATCCATGATCCCCTCTCAGAGGGTTGCACAAAGCTCAAGCACAATTAGCACTGGACTTGAAACATGCTGGGGCGTCTTTTAAATTTGAGGAGACGTATAAAAAGAGTCTTGCACACCCTCAGTTCCCCAGGTCTTTCAGCCTCTCTTCGTTGCTTTCCACTAATTTCGAGTCAATCTCTTAACTTCTTATCTTAATCAATGGATTCGTTCATCAGCTATATCATCAGCTCTTCCATCCCTGAGGACACCGAGCCTTTGCCTGTCAGCGAGGAAAAAGGGTCCGGAACTGGCGCAACCACCCAGTGCATTATTGCCTAGAGAATCTCCCTCTCATCTCAATCCGCATTCGATGTAAGCAGTTAAAGCTCATTGCACATTTTCTATTGTCTTGACGCCTACTTGACTTAGTGCCTACTTGACTTAGTGTCTGTCTGACAGCATCCAGCGTTCTTCATCGTTTCGTTCAGCGACCGCCGTATTTTTGTTTTGTTTTGGCTTTGCCACTTCTTCGCCTTTCGACTCTGTCTTTTAATCATTTCTATATTTCGATTTTGCCCTGTAAATTCGTTCCTTTGGTTTTGCTCCACTACGGTGGATTGCAGTTGTTAATCTGTCTCACTGTACTTCTATTGCTAGAACCTTTTCCTCAGTGTCTCCCACCATCCAGCATAATTGGGTAGAATACCTCATGTAATCATTTCGATTCACTCGAACCACAATTCCGATGTTTTTGACTACACGAGTGGTACAGCACTTGTATAATGAACCAATTGATTCTTTCTAAAGTATGCTAGTTCATGTGAGGTTGTTGCTTCGATAAAACTAGATAGCGTGGCTTCGATATTTCGAATAGTAGAATCGGTGCATTATCAGTTGTAGATTTCAAGCAAAGGAAGTTCAGTGCCATACATGTAGAAATAATTGTATTGCAAGGCCAGGTAGTAAGTGCGTCGGAGCTGAATGGGAAAAGCATGCGCCATAAGTAGACTTTTGAGGTGAACATGAGAGCAAGGTGGACTGCTGAAAAATCACTAAGATGGAAAGTGACAGCGGTAATAAGTATTGCATTAACATAGACCTTAAGACCAGGTTTCCTGGTGGAAGTAATGTGGGATAACAGTGATAGTGAACATCGATATACATTAATATTGAAATATATACTCGAGCAGAGTGAGCAAGGTGACTGAAAGCTTGCAAAGATAGATGTGACGCTGTATTCTGGTCGGATAGGAGGGTTACCTTAGCCATTGAAGTGACTTGACGCCGGGAGTCTGATCTGACCACCCACTGAAGATAGCCAAGAGTAGCCGGTAACCGGTAACTAACCAGTACCCACTCCTTGTCAGGCCAGAAATCTCTTGCCTGAACGCGGTCACGAGAAATGTTCATTTACAAACGGGTCAATGACCAGGTTCGAATCCCCCACCTGTTTCTAATACCTCCGCACCTCCCGCCGCACCTTTCCCTTGTTCTTCTTTGCCTTGCTTTTCGCCTTTTGTAGCTCTTGATAAGCTTCTGTTATGCTTGGCGGCGTATAAGCTTCCTCTGCTATCTGCTGAATCACAAATTGCCTAGCTTGCGTTCCCTGAGCTGGGAAGTCGCCCAGTCCCATTCCTATCGTGGTAGCAACACTTGCTCCATGGTTGGGAGTGCCATATCCCGCAACGCTGCGATCAGCTAAAGAAGGTGAGCTACGCAAAGGCGAGTTCTGTACGGAACGGGGCTGAGACCGAGGAAGTAGGGTTAAAGGATTGACTTGGCTAGAGCTGGGTGAAAAGGGTGCTGGTAAAGATGCTCGTGGTCCAAATCTCCTTTGATCAGTAGACTGTGCATAAGCATGGGAGCGAAGTAACAAGGCAGCTGCTGTTATGCATCCCAGTATCAGCGTGGTGAACGTAGAACAAAGTGGACAATCAACAAACCTGATGTTCCGGGGAAAGAGCTACGATTTCGTCTTGAAGGATTAACTGAAGCCGGGAGTTCTACCCTTAAACCAGCTGACCTTGGCCATTCTATATGACGACCCAGAGGCGTAGGCGTAGCAACTATACTACCACTTCGAGGCAGATCGCCAGGAATGGAACGACCAGAGGGTGATAGCCGAGAAATTTGAATTGACGAACGCTTACTAGAGTCTGGCAGTCCATTGGCTCGACTTGTAGGGTTGGCGAGGAGTCGAACAATAGAATCATCGTCCGATTCTATTCTTGTAGGCCCAGTGGCCCGGCGAGGTTGGGCTCTGGGTTCTTTGAGTTCAGCATCCAATGAAGGAAGCTTATCATAGCCTTCCTGGTCATCTTCCTCAGAGATGAAGCCTAAACCTTCACGAACGTGGTTTCCGGAAGTTCCACGAGTCTTCGATGACTGACCATTAGATTTCTTCTTATCTACATGTGCCTTCACCCTCCCCTTGGGTTGCTGCGTCGTATCAGTCTCTAGCTGAACAGACCTCGACCGCGAACGAGTAACAGGGCCCCTATCTGCCAGGAAATGGTTAGCTTTGACCCTACTTCTCTTTTTAGGGGCATGAGTTTCTCCCTTCAACTCTTTCTTAGAAGCAGGTTCTGGGGGTTGCACTGAGCCGGCTCTGGACCTGGCTCGTGTGTTGTATAATCGTCTGTGTGGTGGCGACACAGGAGACAATAGTGACCGACGGGTCTGAGTTGATGGTGGTGGAGATACTACTGGTAACGGTAGATTGATGGGAATATGAGAGGGAGAAGCATGTCTTACTGGCAGGTAATGCTGCCCTGGCGGTGATGGCTGAAGCGAGCCGTTCACTGCACCGTTCATCTTTTCATCTTTCCCGTTATCTAGCTTGACAGTTGAACCTGTGATCTTGTCCGTCGTTATTTTGAGAGGGAGACTAACTCCTTGTGCTCCATCACTCGAGGGACCTCTGAGGTCATCTGGCAACCCATCCGACTCCTCTTCCTGCTTGATTGCCAGCTTGGGAAAAACGCTGTTGATATCAAAGTCAAACAAAGCCTCCACTTCTTCATCGCTTGTGGGCAAAAATACGTCTCCTGGAGAAAGAGTTGGACCAACTCGTGGTGGAGGTGGTGGTGACCTGTCGGAATCGAAGTCTAATTCGTATCCATCTTCAACTTGGGGCTCTTCTTCTTTTTGTCTCACCCAACCTTCCTGGTTCCCTTCATCCCTCATCCTAGAACGAATAGTCTCCAGACCCGCGTTTTGTAGTGTTGAGAGTACCTCGACGGGCAATGAACTATGCCTTGCATCCTGGGCTAAGTCAATGTCGCTTCCCACAGAATTTCGAGACTGGTGCAATCCAGGGTATTGTTGATTATCCACCGCGCCATGACTGAGACGAAGCTGGTAGCTTACTGCTCGAGCTGAATCAAGGCCTAGTGATCTGTCATGGCTTTCATCTTCTGATATCTGATCGTCTTGAGTGGGTTGAATCAGGGTCTTTGAAGCAGAAAGTTTGTCTTGAAAGCTCAAATCTGTTGGCATGGATTGGCCCTCTGGCTCAGAGATGAAGTTGGCTGGAGACTTCCTTGTCGAAGTGCCTCGGTAAGGATGATAACGATGAGGGTGATAGCGGGACGGTCGAGAATGACGACTAGACTCGATAGGATCCTCTCCACTCTCCCCGTCCCCGGTGTTCTGGTCGATGTTCTGATTCCGGGCTATATCAAATGCTTGATCATTATCCATCTGCTCTTCTTCCTCTTCATGTTGTTGTTGCACCATCCGAGGTCCAGGTCGGTACCCACCATGAACTTGACCCTCCTGCAAGTCACTATGTATGTCACTGTGGTGTGTCTCCGTCCTTATCGTAGAATGTTGTTTCCGCTTAGAAACAGAAGAGAGGATAGCCGCTTGACGATCTTGGATATCAAGAGTCACTTTAGAAGTGGATGCTATATTATCAGGTGGAGAAGTAGTGCGTCGTGCTATTCGAGCCGGAACGGGTCCAGAGAATTTTGTGTTACGTGTAGGGGGTGGTACTGGAATCGCAATTGGAGAGGGTTGCCCATCTACGGGGCGAGGCTGAATTTCAGCCCTTTTACGAACAGGGGGCCAGGAGGAGCCAGCAAGAGTGGGGGGCGGGCCTGCGACAAACGCAGTCGCAGGATTGAGTGTGATAACATGTGGGTACTGTGAAATAGGGCCAGTAGCTGTGTTGTCCTCCCCTTCCCCAAGCGCGAGAGTCCGTGGTCGTTTATGATGTCTTGAAGGTTCTGTTGCAGGAGTAACATCAACTCTTCGTCGTTTGTATGTTTCAGCTCGCCGAGGAGCGTGGGCAATGGTGCGTTCAGGCTTTTGACGAGTGTCACCTTCCTCGTGCTCCGAGTTTACGTCCTCTTCATCCTCTTCATCCTCTTCTGCTTCATCGTCTCCCTCATTTGCCTCTTCGTTTTCTTGTTGTTGTTGTCCTTCTTGTTCTCGTCCTTGTTCCTCCTGCTCCTGCTCCTGCTCCTCTTCTTCCAGGTCTCTTCCGTGTCTTCCTACAGGCCGCGGAGGCCCTCCGTTTGAAACAGATGAGCGCCACCTAACTGTATTCGCTCCCCTTCGACGGTGATCGCGAACCTAAGTAATCTTTTAGCCGCAACACGATGTAGCAGATATACAAAGACAAGATACCCTAGAATTTGGATCGACTTCACCAGATTCAATAAGGTGATCAATCAGCTTGTCTATTTCCCCCTGATGACTGCGATAGCATTCGCGCCAGCTCTGCCAGGAACGAGTCCTCCCCCATGCATAATCTGGATGTTCTTGAGCCTTAGGGAGAATAAGAAACAATAGCGCCTGAAAACGAATGGCAAGCACAATATAAGACATACCATCTTCTGAAGAAGTATATAAATCGATCTCCCCTGCCGTCCCCCGTCCTGCTCGAACGGAAATTTCCAAGCTAGAAAGCGAGCAAGGTGTTGTTTTTCTTGCCTGCTATACCTGGACCCGCTAAAAGGGATTTCTGAGCTAAGAACACAAACAAACAGGCCAAGTACAAGAGTTGTCCTCACGTCATTACATATTTTATCTTCGATTTTTGGCCTGGCATTCCCTGAATTTGAGGCAAATCTTCCAGAATACAATTATGAGCAACACACTCATCCACCCAGTCAATGGGATAGACTTTGATTTTACGCTTGTACGGAACGGTGCTCATGGCATAGACATGACGGAGTACTATTTCCTTCTCGTATGTGCATATAAGAAAGTTGGTAGAAACCTCGTCGCGAACAATCTTGCCCCCGTGCTTCTACAGGCCACACATCAAGAGGGAAAATGTCAGGTGGTTTGGTTGTGGCCAGTGCATGCGAGCTACTGAAATACCTGAATTAGACGCTTGATATACAGACAATCGTGTTGTTCCATTTCATGGTGAATGAGGAAACACAGAGGTTCGTTAGTGGCACTGTTCACGAAGATGGCGGAAGCCATAAAAGCAGGAACGCGGTCACATGACCATGATGCTTCAAGTTGAAGTTGAAATCGGCTTGTCAGCGAGTTCCGGCGACCCTTATCGTCCAGTCTGCTACACTTGCTATTCTCTCTCTATTGGTTCTGTCGTTAAAGGACTTAGATAACCATTAGAGACTTTGGAATTACATCGATAAGTATAAGTATGCATAACTACTCGGATCATGAGAATCCAAAGGGAGCAGAAACAAGAAGCCAGAGGGAAAAACAACACTATGTACCATGTACACTGAATCTACATAAATCGACATTCTTTGTTGCTCTTGTACGTATAAAATATATATTTGACCTAAGTCGTGACATAGCATGGCAGTGCAAAGAAAGAGAGAAGGAAAAATAATAGGAACAACAACAGGCTGAGAGACCGTAAAATAACACTCAAAAAGTACAGAACAAATGATGTGTTGGTGAAAAAATTATAACAGTGACAATGACACGAGAAGCAGTACACAGGACCGAGGGAAAAGAGGATCTGAAGGTGTTAGAACAAAGCCCATGTTGACGCGGAAATGAAAGAAGCGAGAAGGAAAGAAGAAACCGTTGTAGCGCCGAAAAAAGAGTGGGGTGATGGGAGCGTGGAAATGTGAAGGTATTGTACAATGGCTGGTGGGATGACGTATGCAAACTGAACTTAATGGTACATATAGATGAGAATACGATAGCTGGGATTGGGAGGATAAACTGAAACAGTTGCACAAATAGGAATGAAAGAGAAAAGGAAAAATATGGCAGTATCAGATCGCAGCTGCTCATAAGGACCAGGTTTTTGTTCCCAAGGTGAATCACCAGGCTCAAACAATCTCTCGGCACGCGATATCATCGATCCCTTCACGATCAACCAACACACCACGGTCGTCAGGGATCTCCTCGTCGTCCTGCAATTCTTGCTCAACCGACGATGGCTCAGAAACCGAAGACAAAAATGCATCCAAAGGAAGGGTTTCGTCAGGTATGACAGGTTGGTCAGAAAAAGAAGGGCCAGACATCCACTCGTCAGCCCAGAGATCATTGATCTTGGCTCGTTTTCTCGGATCGCGGACAAGGAGCCGTTCAACTATTCGTCGAACTCCCTCGGAATCAACGAGTTTGGCTCCTTTAAGCTCAGGAGGTGATGCTGTTAAACAAGGTGGTGAAGATGTAGACGAATGTAAACCTTCGCCAGAGGTCCTTGATTGCTGCTGTTGTTCCTCAGAAAAATCCGACTGGGAAGCCGGCCAAGTCCATGCTCCCTGTGCAATCTTCATCAACCAACTCCTTCGTTCCGTTTTACTGATCGCTGCTTCCCTTCCAATTCCAACCCCATCATCGAATGGTAATTTTCTCGCAACAAGCCCGTACAAGACAACACCACATGCCCAAGCGTCCGTCTCACGAGCGTCATAGCGGGCTCCTCGAATGACCAGTTCTGGAGCCGCGTAGGCTTCCGAGCCGCAACGGGTGGAGAGGAAGGGCGACGATACATCAATGAATCGACTGAGGCCGAAGTCAGTGAGTTTAATGAGAGGAGAAGAGATGTCTGAAAATGGAAACGGCTGCGCTAGCAGGATGTCTAGGTGGTGGCAGCAATGTTAGGATATGATTAATTTAGAGCACTAGACGTGGGACAAACTTTCTAGTTTGATGTCCCGATGGACTAGACCGATGCTGTGCATCCAACCGACAGCTGAACAGAGCTGACGCCAGATCAAGCGTAGTGTGTTCTCTGTGAGCTGGGAGTGAAGCTCATCAGAGTTGACAAGGCCAAGTAGATCGCCACCGGGAAGATAGGGTAAAACGAGGGCATGATGAGTGGGAGTGGTGAAAGATCCGAGGACCAGTGTAATGTAGGGATGAGAAATGTGCTGCGCGAACACGGTCACGTCAGTTCATGTTCATCGTAAATGATTTAGATATGTCCAATGACCTACCTTCAACACTTCAACCTCACGTATGAAGCTCACTCGAGTACGATCCTCCTCATCCTGCCTTGGCGTCATTTTCACGGCCACTAATCGGCCTTGATCCGCTGAGTCCAGCTTAAGTCTGATGCGGGCGTCTGACTTGGGAGTATTCTGGCCATCCTGTGCATTCAGGCAAATACTTCCGCTTCCCACGCGACGATCCCTCAATACTGTCTTACAAGGCTTCGTGCCACGTACACCCTCTTTGCTCCCGAGAAATCGCCTCTTCTGCTGAGATAGAGACCTGACCAATGGAATTAGAGGCTCATTTGAGATGTCTTGTCCAAGCCAGACATCGCTGAACGCCCCCTGGCCGAGTGTGCGCAGTAATTTAATCCTTAACGCAGGCTGGTCATCAGGAGATGATACAACGGCACCTGGAGTGAGTGAATCCGGTTCAGATACGATGAAGGACGGTGTGATGGACTTGGGACGCGGGGTCAGATCCGAAGAATCATTCTGAGGGAAAGACTCTGCACGAGCCGACACCGGGGGTGAAGGTAATGTCAAAGACGATAAAGAAACGTTTCTTGAGGGAAAAATCCTAGATAGAGAAGGAATCCTGAGGGTCTTGGGCGGTGATGACGACGGTGAGGGAGTCAAAAACGGAGAGCCGAAGAAGGCGTTGGTTTTGGAGTGGGCATCGGAGGAAATGGAAGAGATGGAGGAAGAAGAAGATTTGGGAGACAGATGGGAGTTGTAGGACGAGTAGGACGACGCAGACGACGTCGAGGCCATCGCCGTCGACGACGGAAAGAACAAGTGCTGCAAAAAGTACTTGAGTAAATAACTCTTGATTACGTTTCCCTGATAGCATCGGCTCTACGTTCCGTCTGATCATCCCACGTGGATCCCTGAAACGTTTGCCCTGACTCGGACCTGAAGTTGCTTGTTCCCGAGACTGCTTGTTTTTCTGGAAATACTAGACTCGTGAAGAAACGGTGTCGGATTCATGGGTCGTAACAAAAAGATTATGAAGTGACCTGGTCCTTCGCCTCAGGCCTCGGTATTCGGTACTCAGTACCAGTACACGGTGCTTAGTACTCAGATATATATGGGCCACTGGTATTCAGAACTATGGCTCTCAGCCCCAACAATACTGAGCACTGTCCCGAATTATAATTACATACTCAAGCTGAACTTTTTTTCCTCCTAGATAATTGACAGCACTGACAAATTTTTAGATAAACTAAGTAATGATAAATGGCCCCACCGTACAGGTCAGTACTAGCAAGGTATTTTATTTGAAGAACAGGCAATCTACTAAAACTCTCACTTCGTGTATCATTTCAAATTTCACCGACATACCTATGTCCAGTCATGATGTCCTGCACCATGCCACGAAATAATCTGGTACCCGCACGAAACATACTGGTACCGAGGCACTGTCGAGGAGTCAAATGTCTCCTCTCTAACTTCGAGAGCGATCGGCCATAGACTCGGACAACTCTTCCATGTTGTCTGATATGCCTAGAAGTGGTAGAAGTGGTGCAAATCATATTGGCCCCCAGAACCTGCTGCTCCAGTGCATCCATGACCGAGATTCAATAATACTTATAATACATTGTTACAGTACGTCGGTGGATAAAGTTTAGGAACTCGAAGCAGCCGATACTATATATATATATTACAGACTTACAATCCATCAGAGGG
>CEMT01387538.1:5394-16292 GCA_900068985.1 Pterula multifida
TAGCGCAAGGTCTCGGATATATGATGCAACAGTCGACACAGCCACAGACGCTGGGGTATAGCCTTCAAGACTCACCTGTTGGTTTGCTTGCTTGGATTTATGAAAAACTCATTAAATGGACAGACGACTACCCCTGGACTGATGATGAAGGCAGGTAATTTCATATTCCTCAAAGAATAGTTTCTCAAACGTGGCCCTGAACATTAGTCCTTACATGGGTCTCAATTTACTGGTTTTCCAAAGCTGGTCCCACAGCATCGCTGAGGATCTATTACGAAGTGTTTCAGAATGGCGATGTTGGACCCAATTTTTCTCCTGTTGATCTTCCCACCATACCGCACGGCGTCTCGCTCTTCCCCAAGGAGTGCTTTCGGATCCCGCTGTTGTTAGTGTTTTTCATAAAACATTGACACCTGATATTTATCCCCACTTGGTATATTTTCCTCAGATGGATAAAGGCTGCCGCCAATGTTGTCTTCAGCCAAGAACATTCTAAAGGAGGACATTTTGCAGCGTACGAGCAGCCCGAGGAACTTGCTTATGCTATCAGAAGAATGTTTGGGAAGAGTGGACCTGCGTTTGGGGTGGTGGATAGGCGAAATGGGTATGATTCTAACTTTAAGATCAAATGTTGAACGTTGAACGATGGTGTCGGGCTGGGAGCTGATTCAAGTTTAGCTTTGGTACTGATATCGGACAGCTAATTTATCGTATATCTAGGCATATTTGAGCTTTGTATTTTGTTCTTATACTCACGAGCTACGATGAAACTCTGAGTTTATTCTGAGCAGACTGATAGAGATAATGTCTGATGTTGCTTTTGAGCCACCAAGCCACTGACTGCGGCGAACTCCGTCGATTGACAGCGTTATACATAGACTTGAAGTACTGACTAATGGACAGAATGCTTGCCTCCATGGTGCTATTCGCTAAGTTTACCCCTTCTTCCCTCCCACAATCATGTCCCATCCCAAGGATGATACAGAGCCTCTCCTAGGCTCTAATACGGTTCCAAGCTACAGTCAAGTCGAGGTAGCTCCATCTACAGATGATGGGGTAGATGATGAGACTGCATTAAATCAAGCGGAGACTGGGATAAAGAAGAACTCAGATGATGACAATACGGGCTCTAATACTTGGGTTCTGCTACTATGGCTATTACTGTTTGTCATCGTATTGGTTGCTATTGTATTCTTCATCGTCGGTTTCTTGCGGTCTGCGAATCAGGATGTGAGTTTTACTTCTTCGATTTTTTTTTTACAACTATGTCATATTTTGCCAGTTCGACCTCGCAAAAGCTCTGAAAAGAGCCCTTGGAGGTGGTTTAAGTGGTGCTGCTGCCATGGTTATCCAGGTGTTGGTCCTTATGGTACAGAACTTTTCTCTTGGTGTTCGACTTGTTTACAAAATCTCTCCCATAGCCAGTCAGAACCATCATGAACTATCAATACCGTTATGGCACTAGCACAACCCAAGCAGCCAAAACTCTTTATGAAATGGGGGGTTTTCGACGATACTATCAAGGGTTGATCGCTGCACTCATTCAAGGCCCAACTTCGCGATTCGGCGATACAGCAGCCAATGCAGGCATCCTGGCGTTGTTGAACTCCAATGAATACGTTAGAGACAAAATGCCCAATTTCATCAAGACGGTGTTTGCTGCTCTAGCTGCTGCTCTGTTCAGGATGCTTTTGACCCCTGTGGATACGATCAAGACAACATTGCAGACTCAAGGAAGGCGTGGAATGACTATTCTACGACAGAGGGTATACACTCTCTTTCTTCCTCTCTTTGTGACCCGAGTTCTCACTTTCCTCCTCCAAGGTTCGAGTTCACGGAGTTGGATCTCTCTTTTGGGGCGCATTTGCCACTGCGGCAGCAACCTTTGTCGGTTAGTGCCTCGAGATCATCACCTAGCTATAGGATACAAGTACTGACAGTGTTGCGTGTTCAGGTTACTATCCTGTGCGTTTACTTCAGATTGGTCCCCGTTTTAATAATTGACAATGTTCCCACGGCTAGTGGTTTGGAGTGTACAATTTTCTCATCAAATACATCCAAAAACCAGACGATCTTTTCCAGAACCTCCTGCGCCTAGCTGTTATCGGATTTGCAGCGTCTGCTGTTTCAGATACTTGTAGTAACTCATTACGAGTAATGAAGACTTATCGTCAGGTCAATGACACTCGCATTGGGTACTGTGATGCAGCCCGTGCCGTTATAGCCGTCGATGGTGTCAGGGGGTTATTTGGAAGAGGCTTAAAGACAAGGATCCTTGCTAATGGATTGCAGGGAATGTTATTCTCTGTTCTGTGGAACTTATTTATGGAGATGTGAGTTCATAGCTGTCACTATCTATTTGATGTTGAGGATGCTCATCGCTTTTCTTTGCTTGTTTCAGTTGGAACCAAAGAACTGAGCAAGGTGCCTAAGTGATTGACGGGACTGCAGCTTTTGCTGGAATTTGTCGGCCATACAACAACTGTAAATAGAGAGACTATCTAAGCTGTCTGGGAGGTTTGAATAATTAAAGTCATGGCATTAATTTGGGTCACTCTACAGCCCTGTTCTACCCTCTACAACCCCATAAGCACACTCTCCCTTCCCAAACATCTTTCTCAAATCATCAACCATCTCGACAGGCCTTTCGTACGCCGCAAAGTGACCACCATGCTCGTGCTCTGAAGTGAAGACCAACTTATTGGCGTTCCTAATCCACCTATATACGGGGTGTTCAGTAGCAGACATACTCGAGGATGGTAGAATGAAAGCTTACGATATAGGTTCCCTGATAACTTCTTTAGGAAAGAAAGAGGCTCCATGGGGTATGTTGGGTGCGTTCGATTTGAGAACTTGTCGGTCATCGTATTTGGTTACTTCATAGTATATTCTAAGGGAGGCAGCGGGTCCAGCATTGGAAAACCAGTACAACGAAACCCATGTTAGCACTAAGAACTCGGTCAGACTATCTTTGTTGAAGCCCTTTGACTGAGGAACAAGCATGTTACCTTCATCTTCCCATGGATAGTCATCCGTCCATTGAATTAACTTCTCATATATCCAGGCCAACAGACCAACAGGGGAGTCATGCAAACCGTAGCCGAGAGTTTGAGGCTGGGTAGATTGCTCGGCGAAGTATCCCAGCCCCTCCCTAAAAATGAATTCCGAGCGTGCTTTGCCCGCGTTCTCAGCTTTTGTTAGAGGAGTGACTGCGTTTGTGAGGTACAGGAGAGGCGTTCTGAGGGTTGGAGGGCAGCCCCTGAGCCATAGCAATAAGTTAGAATACCAGTCCTTAAGACAGACAATACGTGATACCTTGGCATGTTAGTATGCCATGCTTTTGCGTATTTGGGTCCATAGAGGTTCGCCATATATTGGATGATCTAATCAAGAAAAGTATTAAGCGTGATGATTTTGTAGTGCAGCTTCTAGTTGTACCAGATAACCCCAATCACCACCCTCGAGCACTATTTCCCATGATTGAGCAGAGATGGCTCGATGAATGAATAAGCCCTTACCATACTGATCGTACCCGAGCGCAAGCATTAGCTCGTGTCCAACGTTCGCATAGTGCTTGGGGCGAAAGCCTTTCTTCCGTGGTGCGTCAGAGAATGCGTAGCCGGAAAGACTGAAAGCGACGACATGAAACGCTACACGTTCTTTGACCGAAGAATCTACAAGTAGAGGGATCATCTTCGACACTTCCAGAAAGCTTCCTGGCCCTTTACACCTTTAATTATCAATTCCTAGCTGAAGCCGAGTAGAATAATGCACTTATAACCATGGACGAATAAAAGTGGGATCGCGTTCTCTCTATCTGCTTTCTTATGCACATAATGGATATTTAACGTGCCGAAGCCATCGATGTCAATGTCTCGAGTAAACTGAGGCAAGGTCTCATTGATATGTGCTTCGTGGACACGCCAATCGTATCCTGTCCTCCAGCGCTCAACAAGGCGCTTAATATCAGGCAGAGGAGCCCCGTAAGACCAGCCCGCTTCATTTATTTCATCTGGAAAGGTTGTCAAATCTAGTTTAGCCTTGAGTGAGGTAAGCTGAGAGTCTGATATTCTGATATTGAAGCGAGTTTCGGTGGACATGGAAACGTTCCAAGAAACCAAGGATGACTCGAATAATTGTTCTAATTGATGAGTAATTGAGAACAGGCGTGGTTAGAAATGAATGGATTCCGAGGCTTGGGTCATGCGTTATAGATCGTGCATGGTGGGTATCAAAATTTACTAAGCAAACAAGGTCGTATTAGCATTGACTATAGATGAGAACAGGTCAGCAAGGTGGGATCATGATGGATTTGCAGCATCGGGAATCTAGTCTCATACTGGAAATCTTGTACAAGTTTACAAAGGTACACAAGAGGTCCACAAGAGGTTTTACACACCCTAATATCGATTGCATGTAAACCCTTGATCCAGGCTGCCAGCAACGATGGCATCCTAACTGTTCTCTATTTCTGGTGGACAGTACATCATTCCTTGGTTTAGGTAGTGGCGGTTGATCAATGAACTCCGCGTTCGAGGTAAACAAAGTTGACTGCTGAGACGGTAGAAACGACTTTCCAGCCTATTTTTGATCTAGAAGCAATGAGATGATAGTGCCGAGGCAAATCAAGTCGGGGCGAGGTGCCAGCTCACCCAACCTTGGTTCGAGTAGTTTAGACAACTGAAGACAGGAGAAAGTGGAATGCTGAGGGGCCCACCTGCTTGAATTTTGCACTTTGTTGAGATAGAGAGGATTTCGGATACAGAGACACCACTTGGTCAATCACTAGGCTGGATAGCTAAGCTTCGGAGTGGTTGAAATTCGGGGGAAACGGCGTGCAACCCTTTTTGTGGAGAGAGATTGTCGACGAGAGGTCCAATCTGCTTTCCTTTTGTCTTAAACCGGCGATATAAGACTACAGCGAGCCCCCCCAGGTATTTCTTGCCTCCCTATCATCAACACCCATGACATTGAAAGGTCCTCCCACACAATTTCTATCGCTGGATGGCTCTCTCATTGCCGAGAACAAGCGAATGAGCGAGCTGATTGATTCTCAAGCTGCCCAGATCAAGGAATTGAAGCGCAAGGTCCACAAACTCGAGGCCCATAAGCGAGGCCTTCACTGGCGACGAGAGGCTAGGAATTTTCCTTCATTTATGGACGAGGATTTCAGTTCTTTCGAGGCCGAGATCATGAAAATATCTGACGGGATTCCCGACGACGACGCCTCAAGTACTGCTGCGGTGTCGAGTTCGAGTTCATTACCGACTCTGAATCGTGTTGCAAAACCAGTACTCGCTTTGGAAGAAGAGAAGTCGAGAAATATGTCACAGCAGATATGGCAAGGTGTGAAGAAGGTATTCGTCGATGTTCCTTGGTCATCATCAACTTTAAAGAACTCTAATCACTTGTACTCAGATTCGCTTAAATCTCCCTATGTTTTCAGCTCCAACTTGAGAATGGACCGAGGATAATGAGCATCACAAACCTGTTGCTGTATACAGAGTAGAGATATAACGGATTCCCGGGAAGACTATAGTAGTAAATAGTAAGAAGAGAGATGTTCCGGCTAAGCGGTCCTACAACCCACATCCATTGACAATCTCCTGATGGACAACTTAGGCTTGAGTTCATTGTAGGTATCTAAGTTCGAGGAAAAGTTTGACGAGGTATATACAATGAGCGAGAAGATGCATGTAGACAAGAGTAAGAAGGACCGCGAATGTAACCAAAATCTAAGTAAAATCTTCGTGGTCACCGAACTTCCTCCTTTAACCGCTGCAGACAAATGATGACCGATGACACTCCTTCCTTGATTTTCTCCATATTCTCTTCGTCCACTCTCTGCATGACCAAACCCAACTTGTCCGGATGCCATCTCAACAGGCTGGCTTTCACTCTTTGTTTCTCTGTCACCTTATCCTGCTGTGACCGAACTTTAAGCGTGCTAAACAGGAACTCTCTAATCGAGTCCAGAGTGAGATCACTAATCTCTACCTCCATAGGTGTTTTGTCGACAGGCCAGGGTATATCATGAAATTGAACGCTTCCCGGTAGGGTCGATGGGTCAAGTAAACGTCCCCAGCGAGATTCATAGTTATTCCATGCACTTAGCACGCGTGCTTCTTCCTCTTGAAGCTTGATCTGGGCTCGAATAGCTTCCGTACGAGCGTAATCGCGTTTTCCGAGGGAATCACGAAGAGTGCCTCCTGAGCGAACCCAGGCGATCTCGCTCTCAAGAGCTAGAGCTAGCTCACGCTGGCGTTGCGGGCTGATTAGAGGCGTGCTCATCTCAGGCAAAGGTTTAACATCTGGCTGTGGAAGAGTTTCTTGCTCGTCCGACTCTGTGGGACTGTCAAGTAGGCCGTTTGGGTGGAAAACGAAGTATCCAACGTTCGTGTTGATTCGGTCAGTGGACTTCTTCGCTCGTGAGATAGGCGGTATCTGATTGATATTATGGGATTTTGTGGACCAGCCATTTAGATTTGCGAATAAAGACATCTAAAACGCGTTAGTTGAAGAAAAGTAAACTAAAGAGAGGTGTCCTTGTCGTGGGTGAAGAAGAGAATTATGATTGTCACGTGTGGCGTGATCCAGATTTCACATGACGCATTCCAGCCTCCACTTGTGGCTAGGACTGCTTGACTCAGCCTCGTAACTTAGCTTTTCTTTTCTTTGATCTCTTTTCTTTATCTATCTCTGCTTCTATCACACTCGTTTTACTTTGAAGAAATCAAAAAAATGGGTGCATATTACGACGAAGTCGAGATCGAGGATATGACTTTCGATTCTGTGAAGAAAGTTTATCATTATCCTTGTCCTTGCGGTGATAGATTCGAAATTACTAAAGCCCAGCTCCGGGATTGCGAGGATATTGCGATCTGTCCCAGCTGCAGTCTTGTTATACGAGTGATCTTTGATCCGGTTAGTTCATTGGGTTTTCTCTCCTGCTTCATGTCTAACTAAGTATTTAAGCTGGATTTCGAAGATTATGAGGATAGTGAGGACGACGAGGCGGAAGCGAAAGAAGGAGAGGAGGAGGAAGACACGGATGGCGAGGATATCTTCGAGGATGCTTTCGATAACCTCTCCATCGCTGATCGCCTTCCTGTACCCGTCGCCGCCGCCGCATAATTTCATCTAACCTTATGGTGTGACGATGTAGTTTTTATTATCTTGTTGTATATCACGATGTAAGTTTGTATTTTATATCTAATCACAGAATGTGTGTATTGATTCAACTTGGCAGTTACTTGTACTTATGTCTACATGTAATGAAATTTTGCCTATTACTACTCGGTCAATGGACACTTCTCGAGACCAGAGTATCGATTATTAGGGACACAGAGAATAGATTGCGCAAAAGTGGGTGTGCCTGCAGTCTGCATTGTCTGACATTGATTCGATCCATAGGTAAGCTCGAGTCACTCCGACTCACCCATAGTCATAAGAGACCGTGTTACTATTAGAAATATTCCCAACCTTTCCTGCTCCTCTGTTTGAAGTAAACACAGGTGTTCTGGTCGATTACTTTATCACCTTTTATTTCGTGTATCTCTGTCACTGAATCTATGACTGTGAGGTGGTACCGGCACCCCTGAAGTTCGGCTCCGGCAAATACCGAGTGTTGACTAACGCGGCACTCGAGTTTCTCCTTTTTCAACTGACTGTCATCTCGCAGCCTCTTCGTTCAGGTCTGCGCCTAACCTCCCAAACTTTTCAACAAGCCCTTGTTTTATGCACATTAGTCCCCAACAGAATTCATCAATAGCCTTTAGAACAAGAAACTCACAAGCAAACAACCGAAAATCTGCACAGCATGAACCAGCAAACTTCTCAATCCGGTTCTCTCTTCTACTCGATATCCCAGTCGAGTCACTCACACATATCACTTCTTTTCTCGAACCACCTACCTTGCTTGCATTATCCGCAGTTAACAAAGCCTTATATGACCACGTAAAGGACGACAACACCTGGTATAGGGCCTTTGTCTATCAACTTCTCGGTATCTCACCGGAGAGTGACTTGGATGCTACCAAGTCTCTGATGCTCAGACGATCTGAGACATCGTGGAAGCGCGAGTTTATATTTCGATACACGTTACAGAAGTAAGTCGTAACTTTTCCAGTGTACTCAGTCCAATCCTTCTCATCCTTCTCTACAGGCGTTGGGAGCTCTCCAATAACAGCACTATTATACACGTACCTCACCATTCTCCTGTCAAATCCATCCATCTTATGTCGTCTGATTTGCTGCTGGCTTCTTCACTCCAGTACGGAGTTGTATCTCGGTCTATTCCATTCACAGGCAAAATACTTCGGGGCTATCTCGATGCCTCTGGAACAGGTCTAGGCGTTGGGAACCCCAATGCAGAGTTTACGCCTAATGCCACGACTTGTGCGATCTCTTCCGATGGAGGGACTGCAAAGGTGCTTTGGGGTCTGGTCAATGGCGACGTACGTCTCCTTTCAGCCGCGAAAGCCGGAGACTCTCGAGCTAGCCAGCAGCTCATGCCCTCTAGCGCTGAGGACAGTCATCGTGGCGCAGTTTTAGATGCAATGTGGGACGATACTAAGCCAGATCGAGCTGTGACTTGTGGCATGGATGGGCCTGTCAAAGTCTGGGACACACGAAGGATGGTTTGTGTATGGAGCTCGACCTTTGACCTGGGTCAATGGTGTTACAAGTCTACATCTAACCTCAGAGAAGGTATTCTTGCCTGTGCAGCGACTCGGGGTGAAGCCATCGTTTGGACTGGTATAGACTCCTCGGCTCTATACTCCCAGCGACGTGTGCCCCCTCTTACAGAGCACAGTAACCACGCTATCTCCGTCATCGATCTGGACACCAGTACCACCACCACAGCACTGCTACTCGCCTACGAAGAGGAATCCGTGTTCTATCGTGTCAATTTGAAGAACTCAATCGAGTCATCTAAGTTCGGTGACAAATCGGCTGCTGCTATTTCTGTCATCCGCCCTTTCTTTGCTCGTTCCCCAGATGAATCCAGTTTCGTCATCACCGGTGATCGCCTAGGATCTGTCAGCATCTACGATTGGAATTCCCCCTTTTCTCATTCCGTTCACAAATTTGAAGCCTTCAAGGACGGAAGCGCGGTCACTTGTATCGCATGGAACGAGATTACACTCATCATCGGATCTGCCAACGGCGCAGTGGGTGTCTTTGACTCTCTGACGTTTACCAACCTTCGGATGCTCGTGTCTCAGCCGGGGAAATGGAGGGCCGCTGGCCAAGGTCGAATAACAGATAAGCAATCTGTCAGCCAGATTTTACTTGGCACGACGAAGGATACTGTACTTGTCAGTGCTGGGTCGTCAGTCATGGCGTTCAGAGCTGGCCCTGTGGCTTGGGGCAAGAATTCTCGTGGGGGGGTTAGAGGGAGGAATAATGGAAGCCCCAAGAAGAAAGGCAAGAATATGAATGCGAAATATTACAGTCAGCTATGATTCCACTTTTTCAAGGCTGAACGTGATTGGCTAATATGTTCCACAGAACACCTAGAGCTTGATCAGTCTATTAATGAATCTCGCAAGATTATGGAACTAGAGCAAGCACAACGCCAGCGGTCTTTTGGACGCGAGCGAGAGCAGCAGGACAGGTTGAGTGCTCTCGGCCTCAGCGAGGCAGAGGCAGTAGAATATCTGCTTATGATTAGCAGAGAGGAAGAAGAAGAGCGTAGGCGAGCGATCGGTGGTCAATCAACTTCTACACCGCTTCTCCTTGAGGAAGGGGTCTTCGAGGGTGATTTCGATGATCAAGGATCTTTCTCTCCCTCACCCTCCGGGGTGGTTTCTTCCCTCAAAACTCGTTCCGCGCATACGTCCCCATCTACCCCGACACGCCGTGGCTCAGCTTGGAGCCCTATCCCTTCTGGAACGATAGAAGGACAAGTTTCTCCTCCGGAATTGATGGAGGCTCTTTTCACCCCTGCTCACGAGGTGTCTTCAAACCCAGTAAATGTCCCGCCTCCTACTGACAATGAAGCCGACTTCCCACCCATGACTTTATCTACTTCTTCATCTCAAGCCGGGAACTCGACGAACGCAGATACGAGATCCACTTGGACATCTAGATCTGCTGAGAAGAGCTCATCGAGCGTGTGGAGTAGGAGTTCAGGAAGCTCTGCAGCTAGTCCCTTGCGATCGGTTCTTGGGTCATCATCACCTAGCGAGAGTGAATCTCAGAATGGAAGGGCCATGAAGAGTTCTTCGGAATATTCTTATGGTTCATCGGTCAAAGGTGATGTGGTTGAAGTTGAGGATGAGATGGCTGATGACCTAAGGTTTGCAATTGAGTTGAGTCTGGCAGAGGCTAGAAGTCGTGGGGATAATGTCTGAATCTTAGAAGTGGATCGTTGAACGTGGAACATTTGAACATACACTACGTTTCACGGCGTATGATACCTTTTGGTCCTTTTCCCCGCCTTTACTTTCCTCTCTTCCTTAGGTCGTACGCACTGATATCCGTGCTGCCTAGATTGGACTGTTTCTTTGTCAATCCTCTTTTCTTCCTGTAGAGTCACCTCCGTAATTTTTAGACCAAAGAAGGCTGTCATTTCTTCTCATGTTTGCAGAATGAACCATAATGAACATCGGATACCCATTCATCCTCGTCAGTGATTGATCCTATGTACTGACGATCCCATTACGAGGTACAGATCTCGGATTTTAGACACCTCACGGATTGACAAAAGGCGACGGAGCCTGTTGGTACGGCGTTTCGATAATGTTCCGACGAGGAATGAAAGTACGCTACGGTGTGCTCAAATATTTTATGCCTAATAGCAGGAATACTCCTTGAGTCCTTGTGAAAACGTGTCAAACGGCGTTCCATGTTAATCACGGTTCTGTATTGCTGCTACACAGGTGTGCACGGTG
>CEMT01387540.1:0-13771 GCA_900068985.1 Pterula multifida
TTGAACAATCGAATAAATTACTTATCCGATACTTAGTGCGTGGACCGAACGCTGACATCAGAAGTGCTAATAATCCATGTCGTGAACCGGATTCCATGATACAACTTGAAATGGTTCGATGCCGATATCATGAGTACTGAGCGCTGAGCGCTGTCAGAACCAATGGCTATCATCAACCTGATAATTCTTCAATCCCTAAGTCAACCAAAAGAACTATGAAGATGAACACAAGGGGGACTCTCTGGAATGGAAAAGGGGATCCAGTCGCCACTCGCTGCAGCGCCTTGAAGTTGAAGAGTAATGGGAGATCATGATTAAATTGAAATAGTAATCGGGGCAGGGCGGGACTGCATGGTCGAGCCTTAGTCATTACTACTTAGGAAATCGGAAAGCAGGAATTTTACTAGTACTAGAGATCGGTACGGTAATGAGGAGTGGGACTTTTTGCTTTTCCTCCGAGAAAAAGAAAAAAGACAAAAACAGACTTGGATCCGCTTATGGGCACAGCAAGGGTACCCACATGCCTACCAGCACAACTTGGAGGCCAAACCAACCGGCAATAAAGAATTCTCGAGACCTTGTGCAATTTGGCTGAGTGAAACGATATCAGAAAATCAACCCTAGCTTTAAAGGCAGGTCCACAATCAGTGATTAGGTTTGTGCACACATTGTTCCATAGCTGTAAAACATTGATCATCGAAATATTATCATGGTTGTTTTTATGTCGTCCTCACATAAGACAGTCTCGAAGTAGATTCAAAACGTGCTACAGATAGCGTACCCCCTGAGTAAATGAACTTTGTTTTGTCCTACCCTCCAACTACATCCATCCTTCTATATCGAAGGCTTTTGTGAAACAGTCTCCCACATATTTGCGGGCGCAACTGATAATTCAATGATGTTGCAGATCTCCGTTCTATGTCACCTACTTTTATGGTGACCGTAGAATGCCGAGTTTGAGTCACACGTTTCTGTTCATCTTATCAGTTAGTTTGCTGAGATTGGGAGTCCGCCGAGAAGATAGGAGTCGTAAATGTAGGCCAGATGGGGTTCTGTTTCGCCCACACACATGAACGCTGGTATATGATCTAAGTTCCTTTTCTGACTCGATGGCGATGGAACGGTTGGTAATAAGTATGTGATAACCGACACAAGTAATTAAGAACGCCCAAGGAACAATGAATTCGAAGTCATATGGTTTACTTTCGTAGAATGTGCGAGAATAGCGCATCGGAGCAGACGATGCATTGACTGGGCCGTAAGCGATGCCCTCGAATCGATCGAGGAACGAGAATGATGACATTAATAACGGTTCAACCCGTAGTCCAAGATATTGGTAGATGACGAAATAGATCAACGCATTGTCGCCTGATTTGGGGGCCAAAATCGATCCTGGAATTGAAGTGCAAAAAATCAGACTTTTGACAGAAAAGACAAAAAGGACAAAGACCTGGGGTATATCACCGACTAAAAATTTGATACACTACAACAGCACAAAGAACCACGATGAATGGTCCCAATCTCTTCCAAAGATCTCCGAATAGAGTGTTGACTTCAAAGCTCGGTTCAAGAGGCCGATCCAGATACACACGGATGCTATGCACTTTACCGGGCCTGGTATCATGCGCAACAATGAACAACGTTTGGCGTTGCTCATCATGAATAAAAGAAGCACTTTCATCCAAACCATCAACTCGGACTTCACGACCAACGGTAATCATGGATGGAACAAATATCTCGGTTTCTCGCGATGTTAGCTTAGGATGGGGATAGAGAGGTGGGTCCAGGACATTGGTTCGTATGATTTCAGAGTTGTGCTTATCAAGGGTAGGATTTGCCCAGGTATATGTGAAGCCTCCCGTATTCATGTCATACTCGAACTTGAGTGGAATGCCAGCCGTCTTGGCTGGATAAGGCCGCACCACAGTATTAAGGATCCGAGCGCCTTGATCCAGGGAGACAGAGGTCTGCTCGAAATCGACGACAGATGAAGCCTTACGTTCGTTGCTGAACCATGAGAAGTTCTCTCCGTTCCAGTCATCTCCCCTCTGATCAGTGTTATGTGGGTTATAATTCCAGAGTCTGATGAAGAGTAAGCAAATATAATGTGCTCGAGATAAGATCGAACTAACGTGAAACCAACAGCGGCTCTTTCTAGCCCCGTAAGAAGGGCATCCATCATCCTTGTCTGCCATTTGAAGTCGCCGCTAGCGAAAGCTACTTTTTTGCTGGGTTGAAGGAGGATTTTGACCATGATAATGAAGGCCAGTATTATATGGACCAGGAAAAACCGGACTTACTTCATGTCCATAGGAATACCGCACTCTCCGATCACTACAGGTTTCTCACCAAGTGAACGATAGCTCGCTTCCACAAGATTGCATAGTTGAAGAGCGTAGTTATCCCTAGCACTTTGTTGCCCCCAATAGAATGCCTTGAGGGGAAACATTCCCTACAATGTGATAAGCAGTGTTAACACTGAGTCTCGAAACAAGGAATGCAGATTCATACCCTCGAGAGACCTTGTACATTGCATGTGAAATCACCAAAGCTTTTCTTGAAAAGAGCATCTAGGTCGTACCTAAAGGCAAACTCAGAACACAAAGATAGCAGGTGGATAGTGCTCTTACCAGTGAGGGGAATAGACTATTCTAGGTACCTGGTGTTCCGCCTTACCCCATGACACCGGGCAAAACTATTTCAACGTGAGCAAACAACACATGGTTGGCAGAAAGGAAACAGCACCTCGTTAGGAATAGGCTCAACAAATATCATCTTGTCTGCACTGACGATACTCCTTATGCGCGTGCTCCAAGTTTTCATGAAAGGATAGTAGAAATCAGTATACCAATCAATCTTAAAAAAGGTTAACCAATAATAGAAGCAGAGTGTCCAAGGTAATTTCACCTTGGCTCCTGTCTGGGGATCCTTGCGAAAATAGCTCTCTCGGAGAGCGACACCCTCCTTCTTCTGAAGATCCCATCCCCAGACGCCGTGCATTTCCCAGAGGCACTTTCCTCCTGTTGGACCATCTTTTCGCCAAGCAACATGCCCATCAGGATTGAGCAGTGATTCCGAAGATCGTCTTGTGGGCATGGGAAAGGATCGAACCCATTCAGCTACCATTGTAGGATGTCCTGCACCCAGAAGAAAAGATTGCATTGCGGAAGCTATAGGAGAGGATTAAATTCTGACAGGGTACATCAAGGAGCAAACGACCCACGAACGAACGAAAGATGAAGATCAGTATTGTAATCGAATTCGTGTAGGGATGGTATTTCGATGTACCCTCTATGAGGCTCATTCATAATCTGTACGAAGATCAACTACATGAAAGAGCTCCGAGAATGAATTGATTTACCTCGAAGCCTATGACGGCAGCAAGACCGCCTACTGCACGAACGAGAACCTCCCAAGCGGACAGGAAAGAATCTTGAAGAAACCTTTGAACAGGAACATTCTGGCCATCTTTACCCTTCACTAACAACTTGGGAGAGAATGTGTCGCCTGCCCAAAAGCAAGTACTACACAACGAGGAGTCAGACAACGTGTACGACACAACTAACATCGCCTTACGCCATAGTCGACCCAGCAAGTTTCTGGTAGCCACTGGGCCATATCCCCCTTTCCTGTTCAACATGTCCACCACCTCTCACTCCGTGAAGCCAAGCAGCTTCTGACTTGTCTAAACTATGCAGATCGAATCCGACTGCTTCAAGCGTCCACGCAGGCGCGCCGCTACCTCCCGAATACCGAGACCAAACATCCTGGTGCATGGCAATGAAGGCGACCATTCCATATTGTGGAAGCTTCTCAAGAATTTTACGGATATATTCCAAATAATCCATGTCGTAGACACCACTTCGGAGAGAAAAAGTTCACATCACTGTGTAACTGCGGCATCAGACGATAGAGACTCACGGTCCAGCATGTTCGATAGCCTCCCAAGTAACCAGAAAACGGACTATAGATACCCGTAAGAGGATGTAAACAATACGGGGAAACAGGAAAAGCACGGAATGTGAAACCCCAGCGTCTGAGTCTAGCCAGGTGCTCATCTGCTTCGTTCAAGGGGAATGGGCGACCAACAAAGGTGACCTTTTCTGGATTATTCGGGAAGGTCTTGTGGTCACCGTTCACCGGACTACAAGAAATTCTCAATCGAGAACAAGGAAGATTTTGGTTCCAGGATAGATGCTAACTCACGTCTTGGATGATCCTGAAATATTCACACCCCTGAGGTTGCAGACCCGTCCGTATGCATCTACAAAATGTCTTCCTTGGATGTCGATAAGTCCACCTGTACCATTATCCGACCAGTCATGAGCATATGACGCAGAAAATGTTCCAGGCCGATAAGACGTATTATTAGAGAAGTGATAGGCTGGCTAACAAGTACGCCAGCTAGAATCAGCGTTCGCCCAACAAGAGGATTGGTTAGCGCTCGGACCTGGGTGCGTTTTGGTGAAGAAGCAGGTTGGTCAGTGGGTATTGCAGGCTCGTTCACAAAGATGAAAGAAGAATCCAGGTCGGACATTGACGTAAAGATTGGCGTATCAGCTGTGCGCTGGTACCTGGATGAAAGAAAAGTTTCAGGGACTAGAACGTTGAACACGATCAGGTGATCTTGGCACGCGCCGCGTCTGCCATCTTTCATCACCCCGCGGCCTACTGTGATCAACTTCCACGGTTGGCCTCGACTTCGACCTTCAGATCTTCAGACCAAATCTGTTCTAAATGGATTCAGCGTTACACTAGACAGCAGCGCCACTACGTAAATATGCACCACGCAGCGTCAGCATGACTGTCGACACATTATTAGTTTGCCAGGAGGCACACCACACCACCGCGGAAGAACAGGAAATCCGTACATCAATCATCAATTCTTCAGCCTGAACTTTGACCTCAAACTGAATGAGTTACAAAACATGTCAAGAAAAACATATCATTCTTCTCACACTCTTTACCATCTGACGGGCCAGGGATTTTGTGGCAGAATGAATGACCTTATAGCCAAAGTGTAAGTAATCATTCAAAAAAAAAGCTGTAGTATTAAAAAAAAAAAAGATACTCCAAGGGCCAGTTGTTCAAGTCAATTTTCGCCGTCAGATGATTGAGGAACAAGTCCCTGGCCCTCGACGTGGACGTGATCATGTACTTACACAACGACTTCGTATCAGGTTGGCCAATTTTTCTCTCGTGTCGATCGCCACCGTAGCTGCGGGAGATCCGTTCTCGACAAAAAAAAAAAGATTCTCCACGAGTGAACGAGCGAACAGAACCACAGCAGGACTTCAATCAAAGGATGGTGGCTTGATGGTGGCCCCCTGCCCAATTGCCTGTGCTCATCATTTGTTTGCTGTCACAAAAGCTGAGAATAAAGTACCTCAGTACAAATCTAATAGAGAGCCTGCCTGCACTCACAGAGCGGTGACTTGACAGCACTGATCCAAACACCCGGTCACTACTTGCTTCCCGGTTATAAGTTATTAGATATTTTCGCCATGGGCCGAAAAATACCTCATCCGAAAATCTCGCTGGAGACCGGCCCAACTGCATACTTGAATTCACACATTATCTTAGTATCTCACCTCACGGCGACCAATATGGTTTAATTGCCACCTACTCTCAGTAGTACTCGCCATCAATATTCGCTCTTCGCCAGCGACGATTTGTGAAGAGCTTTGTAGGTTAGGTAATATGCCCCAAAGGTGAGATGATCATTTCTTCAACGACTTGAACGCAAGTATTGCAGCACTCAGTTCATGAGCCGTTTAGTTACGCACATAAACCACTGCCATTCGATCGCCTGTGATGTGTTCATTTTCGTTCGTTAAATTCACAAGAAATCTTTTCCTTCCGTAAACCGGGAAGCTGGGCCATAATAATAACGTCGTCGATGCCAGCAAGTTGGTGATGGTGTATGGACATCCTTGCTATTTGGACCACAATGCCTTATCATGTGGATGTAAATTGAAGCGCTATTCAATGCCACATCGCAATAATCTCGTAACTCGAATCACCACCACCATGCTGAGAAAAGGAGCCGACTGTGAATCAGGGCACGGCTTGTCTCTAGACCTGATCACTGTGATAAGAAATCTGTTCACAGAAGATTTCACATATTAGCTTGTATTTCAATGACCCTAGGGATACATTGGCGCTTGTGATGTTAACGAATACAGAGAGAGGATGCAGCTTCTAGTGGCCGCGGCTGGTGTCGAAACTTTTGGATAATTAAGAACAATCCAACGTCCATCGAGATCCATGGATAATACAAATTTTTACCAAGGGGTTCCCGCGGGGAAAATCATAGGTCCTCGAATAGATTCTCTAATTTCTTTTCCGCGAAGCAGCTCAACAAGCGTCAATGCGAATGGGAATGCGGTACCTAGAGAACAAGATATGTAGAAGAAGGGAACCTGTAGAAGAGTACAAGGATGCTTACCGGGACCACGACTTCAATCAAGGTGAGCGATTAGCATAAATGAACATTGTTCAACATGATCACACCCACCTTGTGACTAAATTCCCAGACACGACGACGGGCTCTTCAGAATATTCAAAATCTGCAAGGAGGCAGTCGTTTAAATCGAGAATCAATAGGGGAGAAGTGGGTGGACTCTACCTTGCTCGAGCTGCTGCTTCACACTAGGGTGCGAGGTTAAAGGTTGTCTGGGCAAGTTGGAGGTTTTCGCAGCCAGGCTCCCTAGAAGAAACCATCGATCACCGTTCATCAAATATTCGGCAGGAGTGCTGCGATGGTTCAAGGGAATCCTTCAGCGTACCTGCACATATCATTCCTACATATTTCCTGTTGTCTAAGTACTGGCGAACAAGGGATTGAGCGGTAACAGAGCCCGAAATCGACTCCGCACCCTTCGCACCACCAGGGATAACCAGGAGGTCGTAATTGAACTATTTTACAAGTAGTGTCCCCTGATAAGCGCAATCCCTAGACAATTTGAACAAGCTTATACGACTCACCGCTGCTGAGTCTCCGAGAGAAGCCAGAGTAGTATCGGGTGTGATAACAACACCTCTTGAGCATGTAACTTTGGTCTGATCGCCAGACATCGAAGAGTCCGGGACAAATGCAGAAGTACAGGATACTCCCCCACGAACGAGGGTATCGTATGTTATCGTGCTGAAGAACGGATTGAGCTTTTGCCCATGAATCTTGATTGACCAAAGACGACAGATTTACAATTCCATTTCCTCTGTTCCGTTTGCAATAAGAATGAGAGCAGATGGCATTGTTAGGAGAAGAATGAGGAGAGGTAAGTTGAAATGTTTTCGTTGAGTGAAGGGGGGTTGGAGGTGATGATAGTCTAGGTTGAAGAGATTGATGACGAATGGAAAAGCGATCAAATCTCAGCATCATGGGGAGTGGCGGTGGCGCCCCCGTGCTCGCACCATTTATGGACAAAGCACGTATTCTCGCCGCCACAATTGCCACACACACACCCCAAGGATCTTCACTTGACCAGCCGAGAAATTCTATCGCATTCGAATCTCCTCTCGTCCTCGGAATATCTATGCTCGTCATCTCTCCCACAGCTGTCTTTCTCTATTGTATAAAGCCAACGTCCAAAGCTGTTAAAACTTATGTACGGCTTTGAGCAATACCAGTACAATGCAACCCGTCCGGGCCCTTCGTGATCCGCCTCAACATTCTTTGGAATACTCTTCTCAACATTGCGCCCAATTACTCTATCGGGCATCCTCAATCATCCTCAAATGTCCCCGTTCCCTTCACACTTTCCACAAGACCCTACTCGGATTTATCCCAACGCCTCTCATCAGGAGCTAGCCTAATG
The DNA here is from genome assembly GCA_900068985.1 of Pterula multifida. NCBI lineage: Eukaryota > Fungi > Basidiomycota > Agaricomycetes > Agaricales > Pterulaceae > Pterula > Pterula multifida. The sequence goes on from CEMT01387540.1 coordinate 7,821, forward strand.
ATCCCATACTACTAGCGTACCAAACACTCCATTTATGGGCTCGGAACACCGGGTTTTTCATTCTGGAACTCAGCCTTACTAGTATGGGAATTCCAGAATATATTTCGATCTTCTGATAAATATTGACATTTTCTCAGCATACCACGAGATTCTGCGAAACAATAATTAAAAACGGGCTGTAAATTGACGTCTTAACCTGTGGACGGCAAGTGTAAGCGTGACATCAAATGCATATACGTACAGTGAACACCTAAATGAGTCCTCCAGTTTCTGGGGACCTCATATTTCTCCCCCGAGTCGGTGCTTGCCAGCTGGACTCGAAACACTATTATAATACACACAGAGTTTCATTTGATTTATTCGTTCCAAATGTCTCCGGCAGGAGCTAAGGGTATATACAGTAATACGTATAGACTTTCACAACTATGCATCAACACCTTTACTTCAAAGACGATCTTTCTGCGCATCCCGATGCAATCGTTGGGCCAAAAACGCGAAACGACCTACCCGTGAAAGATATTCGCTTCAAGTTAACCATTCCCCCAAACTCATGTTCTCGCAGCGATCTACATCCGAAAAGGAAGGACCACATGACAAGATAGGGTTTGGTCTTCCCTCCTTTGATTCCATGTTCTACCATATGTTGTTACATCAAGTGATCAGTGGATGCTGAACATAGCGCGCTCTGGCGTTAACAAAACTAGTGGACGAACGAGTTCAATTTTTCTGTATCACATTTTCAATAAGTCCAAAATAATTTCTATATAAATTTATCTAGCATAATCTAAGTGCCTGTATCATTACACAGGAAACTAGTATGATGAGGAGAATACAAACTCCAGGGGATTGTACACAAACGTGAGATGAGTTCCATATACGCAAGACGCAAAACGACAAGATACAAAACAAAGGAGATTGGAAAGACATGGATGATGAAGAAAGAAAAACAGAACGAGATAGCAGTGATGGATATGTGAGAGCAGAGCATGTGAAAGGCAAATATTGGGTAGAGATAGATGTCCGAGCATAGAGGGAATCAGTGCAGTCGTATAGGTCGTAATTTATCCCCAGATAGGATGATGTGGTTCTTCTGCTCTAGAGAGTGGGCAATTCTAGCCACCTCTGGAGTATCGAATTCCTCAAATTTGTCGATGGGCATGGCAGCATTGAGATATGTGAGTAATGACGAAACAGATAGCACGTCTGAGGGTCCGTAAGACGAGTGAAAGAGATGATGAATCGACGTGAGGACAAAGTTGGTGCTAGATGGGATATATAGGTCGTCAGAATCCTTGCTAAAACATTCCTACATACCCGACTCACCGTCCTTGGAGAGAAGAAAGGTCAAGAGCGTGAAACGATCTACGAGAGGATCTTGAATGAGGCTGCCGACCGTTTGGAGACGACTCCGATGGCCGTGCTCGACTCGAACTAGTAGTAGTACTGGGAGATCCTCCTCCAATGTGCTGATGATTAGAAGACCCATATACCCGTGGACCTCGGTCAATGTCCATTTCAGAGTCATCATCTGTGTCAGATTCCGGTGAATGAGGATGACTATCGGCATCGGAATGACGGCGACGATCATGAGATGTACTTGAGGGATGTGTATGCAATTGTTTTGTTTTACGTTCACTGTGAGAACCGGAACAAGTTAGAAGAGCGAAAATTTGAAAAACTAGTTATATTGATTTACTTTCGAACCAGGCATTTTTCACGATGCTGCACCCAAGGATGGGCACAATAGGGACCAGTAGTATCTTGCCTCAGACTTACCCACTTTTTACAGAGTCGACAAAGAACTTGATCAGATTCAACTGCTTCGACATGAGGGTCCAATGCGAGGCTATCACCCCGTTGTGAGCTGTCACGATGGCGGTGCTCTTGTCTGGGATCCCATGAATTGCGATGGGAAACCGGACTTCCCGGTGATATGGGAGGTGATGGACTTTGAAGAGAACTTGGTCGCTTTTGGGAGAGATATTTTGAATCAAGAGGTGGGAGGATGATAGCAGATCTTGGACTTGATGTTGATCCGCCACTTAGAGACAGGGAGGATGAGCTTGGGCGGGAGAAGAAATTAGGACCATTAGAGAGGTCACGACTAGGAGGTCGTGCATTCGCAGCAGGCGGTGAGGCAGTACTGCTGCTGCTGTTGTTGTATGAGCTGTGAGAACGAAGATGAACAAAAGAATCGTGTGGACTGGTATGAACGATGCGAAAGAGACGAACACAGTGTTGCCAACCGTGGCACGGCAGAGTGTGCGGTGCTGTAACCACATTTGCATAGCCTGGACTTGATCACCTGGAGTGACGTCGATCCACTTGTTGCAAATGCGGCAGAGTACCCTCTGAGAGTTGAACTCTAACACGTCTGGGTCGCGAGCAAGGGCGTCATTCCGTTCGTCGTTTGAGGAGCTATTTTTTGGGCTAAGCGAACACAAATTAAAATAGTGACTAGAAAATAAAAGGAAATCAATCTGACAGCTTTCTCGCAAGGCAGCTTTTCCGATGAGCATCCCAAGGGATGGAACAATAAGTGGAATTTGGTCGTAGGCTGGATAAGTTTATGCGTCAATGTTGATTGAAAGGGGACAACAATCCAAGTAGAAGGAAAGATAACGAACCGAATCCATTTGTTACAGGAAGCACAGAGGACACGATATGCCTCAAATTCAGCAACGTATGGGTCGTCACGTAGATAAGCAATGCGTTCCTCTTGTGTCCGCTTGGCTCTCCTACGTTTGACACCTCGAGGGGCAGATGGTTGTTCAGGTGTAGCTAGAGAGAAGGTGAAATGTTCTTTCTTCTTAGAACTAAGCAACGAGAGAGTGAGACCAGAGAGATCGTCGGACCAATTGAGATGAAAAGAACAAACCAGACCAAAGGGTGATTGTCCCAGTACTCCATCGTAATTTCATTAGTTTGTCTATGCCTGAAAGAGATGAGTTCTCCACAGTCCCTACAGCGGACTTGACGAGGTTCGGGATTAGGGTATGAGCGCTGTAGACTAGGCCTATGATGATGGTAGGGAAGGCCGGGATCATCCGCCTTGAGTTTCGATGAATTGCTGTTAAAGCTGATTGATAAGTTGGAGCGCGGGTACGAGCGGTGCAACTCACGTCAGTGTGGTGATTGGAGGCGAGATAGAGCGACTAGTGTAGGATGTTTTTATGATCAAATGGGCAGTAATGATGATGAGAAGACGTACAGAGAATCAATGCCGGGTAGGGAGAGGGGTCTAGGGGAGGAGGAGGGGGAGGACATGATGGAAGTGCATGGGAGGAGGAGGACAGACATCCTTATTATATATATTTTCTACGCTCACTCCAGTATTCACAACGAAACGCGAAATAAGCTTTAAATTATGTACCGTCATCCTTCCTTTTTCGGTTTCCCCTTCCAGGTTTCCTGTCGGTCCCTTACTTATATTATAATATAATCACAAAAAATTTCACATGCTGCCAGTCCAAACAATCTACCACCTATTCCTGCCATCATCGGGAGCTTGAGATATCTGCGTATCTCGTGTCGGGACAGCATTGTCATTTGGGTCACTGATTAGTGTCGCACACGATTTGCCCCATCTGGGGAAAAAGATCCCAAAAAAAAAGGCACCAGGCTTTACAGAAGCTTAGATTTAAAATAAATAAAAAGAGAAATCAAGATAACCAGAAGCAAAAAATAAAAATAAAGAATATCGGAACAAAGAGAGAAAAAAAAGGCTACAGTGCAAACCCATCACTTTCCCTCTTCTTCAATCCTCGAAGATCCCTGGAGCGCCCGGAGCTGACAAAATGCGAATTACATATATCCGCCTTTCGACAAGCGTATGCGGAGAGAAAGAATATAGCTGTTAAGGAACTGTTGAGCTACTGGTAAGGTTGCAGGGTTGCTACTATGTATAGTGTACTACGTACTACTTCCTATGCAGGATATTTTTGAGGTGACATGGTGGTTGCATATACTTAGACAGAAAGATTGAGATACTTTGTTGCAATACACCGAGCGCGAGGAGGTGGAAAGGCATTTATTAAACTTGATTGATATAAAAATATCTTACTCTAACAGGCTACACTTAAGGTCGTAGATCCACTCAGATTTGAGTCGAGATTTGATTATACACAATTTGAAATATGTGATTTATATGCAATTTTCATTGGAAGCGCCCCCATCATTACCGTGTCAAACATTGCTCATGTTCACCCTCGCTTTTAATGTTTTTTTTGGCCCTTTTTCTTTTTCCCTTTTTTTCCATTTGTTCATGTCATTTCCCTTTTTATGTCAAAGGACCCTTGTCGCCTCTTCACCCCACAGCTCAGCGCTTCGCCAGCTCATCATCGTTCACAGCCCCCTTCCTCACATTTTTTTTCCCTTCTATCTCTCGTATACCTATTTTGGCTCCAATATAACTAATTAATCGCCAGCACTTCCACGGGCTTGTCTACTTCCGACAGTCGGTACGTCGTGGCCAGTCCTAGGAACCAAGAACGCCAGAGCGTCCACTGCTACTACTACTGTCAACACTCCGGTCCACGCAGGTGATGGTCCCATCATACCCGATCTTGTAGCAAATCTTCTACATACTGCGAGGTCTTGGGATCATGTGGAGCATTTTCTGCGCCAATCAACTATTCCGACGGAGGGGCTCACATCCCCTTTTCTGACTTGTTCGATGCTTCGTCAACCATTGGGTGCTGTCGCTCATCTCCTTTGCCCCACGACAACTTCTGCTGTGCTTTGCAGGCGAAGACTATTGCTAATAAGAGAGGCGTTGCAGCGGACATACTCTTTCAAGCTCGCAGTCCGTGTGTTCATGTCCTGTCAAACTGGCGTATGTATGATATTCATGTGATCGAAAGTCAGGCATTCTTTCGCCCCGTAAGTGGTTGGACATTGCCCCTCCGCCTTCTCAAAACGTCAGCAGCATCATCCAAAAGACAAAGCTCGCACGAACTCCTCGCGGCTTCCCATCACGTAGCAATCAAAAGTTTGTCTCTCGTCTCGATATAACCTACTCATGCAGCCTGGTAACTTACCCTTCCATGCTTTTCATTGTATTGCTTCCTTTTTCTCTTAAGGGAATTCTAGACCTGAGAGTGTGTGTGCTGCTGCTGCTGATACTGCTGCTGCACGAGTTCATGCACATGTTCCAAATAAGGAGATCTGAAAAGAGATCTCCATCAATTCTTCCGCCGCCGTAGACAAATCCAGAACTAGGACTAACAATCGACGTCGACAGGCTTGCATCAGCTTCTTCCCCCGTGGTCCTTGAAAACCGCGAGGTATGAGATTACCCCGAATAGCTTCGTCTCACTGAATTGGCTATCCCTGGCACTTGTACATGTAAGTGCGCGACCGGGGACACATACGCACATGCACTACAGTGACCGCAAACATAGAATCATCCATCATTTCAACACAAGAGCTGATCCCGACGCGGGGACTTCCATACTCTTCTTCACTTTTCTATTCAGCACGAGAAAGGATCTAAACAGGATCATGATGCATGTACATACATACATACAGTAAATCTGTCATCTATTATTTTACTTGCTAAACCTTGCAAAAGTGGCGTCTCCATTTGCCACGCTCCCGGCCCGCTGGATCCTTGTCTTTTACGTGGGAGCTCCAATCACCGCCTTGCCTTCTGACCCATGTTTTTGACTCTTCTGACCTAGACAAGAGATGGGTTCTCTGTGACTAGATTGGCTGGAATATGTCTTTGCCGGTTTATGAAGCCCTTTCCCGGGCAGGGACTGAATTAGGTTGTCCAGAGCTCTATCACCCAACTTGCGTCATTTATGAACGATTCGTGCTTTGCAGGAATGCATCGCGCTCTCTAAAGAACACTTCGAATGCAGTCAACTAGTCTCATAAAACCTTACATTGCATTCAAAGCGTTCAAGACCTCTCATAAAAGAGGGATCTCAACTCCACACCTCTGCTGT
>CEMT01387540.1:13791-34153 GCA_900068985.1 Pterula multifida
TGCTGCTGCTGCTGCGCAACGTATGTTTCCATTCCCATATTGCCGTCAAGGTCGTCAAATGTGACAAAACCCCCTAGCCTACCGTCCGTTCTTTTCGACCATTCTGTTGGCCGGGGGCATCTCTCTCTACTCTCTGCTAGTGTCTAGATCAGTTTAGGCTGAACCCGGGGATTAATCTAACGTTGTAAACAGAGAAAAAAAGCACGCGGTTCAGTATAGATAGACATAATCAACTGAGCGAGTAGGGCTTGTTTAGAATCGGTTGTTGACCGACATCCCGCTTGTTCGTGATACCCGTATGATATGTCGAACATCATCTCAGCCACAAGCACAAGAGAAGGAACTTTGATTAGTAGTTGGACCGTGATTGTTTTTTGTTCGGGATTTTGATCCCGGAATTAATATTCAAGAAGGAAATACGGGTATTAATTACTATCCCCCTCGTTGTCGCCGATGATAGTAATAGTATAGTATAGTACATATAATAGGCCCTCCCATCTTTTACTTATTGTTTTAACCAACGCGAACACATCACACCAGCAGACTTGGAAAGGTAAGTTTCTAACCAGTTCTGGGAAAGTAGTGCCACGGTCATATCGGGTTGTTCGGCACGGGTTTGAAATGTTTTCGGCAGTGTTTTCTGATGTGTGGCGTTCTAATCAGTAAACAAAACGAGTTCCTCAACTTGAACAGGTAAAGCTCAGCTAAGATTTTGGGGGGGATGAGGCCGGATAATTCTTGCATTTTTTACCTATCGCTGTGCTTGTATGATTTTTTTTTTAAATGGTGCTAGCGGAATTCGACCGACGAAACAAGGAGCAGACATGCATCAGCCACGCAGCAAACGAGCGTCTATGTGGCGTGTGTTGGACATTCTAAATTCCAAGTTGCCACACAGATATCTCGACATCAGCTCGTTCCGACTTAAGATCACCGCCGTGGTATCCGATTCTTACCTGTATCCTAATAATACTCTCTCACATACCCGTTGATCGAATTGATGATCCCTCTCCCCCAGCTCAGAACAAGAAAAGCTGCTGTCATGTACTTGATAGCTGATAGCAAGTAGTAATGATAATAATACATCTTCGTTACCGATGTTAGATGTCCTTCCACCGATTTTATCAACATTACTTAAAAATCCTCACACACATAATTACCACATGATGATGCAGTTCAAAGTTGCACTGGCTTATGCTGTTGAGATCGTTTGGTGACGCCACTAGGTCTGAATGTGATTGTTTCGATGAGTTCTTCGGAATGACTCAGTTCAATGGTGTTTCCGCTGCCCACTCGGACTACGGCAGTCCTTGAGGAAATGAACGCAACGTTGTCGACCATAGGATGACTTGCAGGGATTTGGTGATATCAATATCCTCCGGTGGAGAGCAGCGCAACGTCAGGAAGCAATAGGTTCCGGCGGTAAGACCTCCCAAAATAGGCTGGCTGGTGAACGAGGTCTGCAATCTCCATTTAGTAGACAAAACAGAGAGCCAAAAAAACAAAAAAAGGAAGAAAAAAAAAGGATCGTCGGAAATCGTATCCCAAGCGGTGCGTCGACTTCTCAAACCCTCTCTCATCCACTGCTACTACCACGCCGATACAAGCTTCCTTCTTATCCAAGAACGGATGTGGGTCACCTTTGTTAACGTAGGATCATGCTACCTGACTTCGAACTCGTCAGAAAGCTAGAGTTAAGCTTTGTCGATGCAACACATCCGAGTCGGAACCAACCAATGGCCACCTTTAGCCCCAGTTGACCAGCTGTCCAGTGACCACGCCATGATCATCGATCAGGAAGGTCGATCCAAGTCAATTTCGACGTCATTTTTCATTTTGCTCAGTCCTACTAGTACCACTATAGATACCTCAATCTGATTTCTAGCTCAAGGTCTCTTATTTTACCTATATAGTTACCGATAATTGTATTTCTAGCTCAATGGTGTCACTTGACAATCTTTCGTTTCTGCTCAACATGTGGACGATTAGAATACCACATCAGAAAGATCGAAAGCGGATCCAGGATCCACAAGGGAACGTGTTCGCAACATTTCGGAATCTGTTGCACCGGTTGAAACAAGCCAACAGTCAAGAAACATGCACAGATACTTTCATGAAAGGAAAAACACCCTTTGTAGTACTAGTCACTTAGGTACGAACTACCAGGAACTGCTCGGGAATATCTGAAGAGTCGTACGGACTGAGGCCTCTTTCAACGCTCAACGTACCAGTCGCTCGGTCTTTTACGACGAATGACTCGACCTGATAATCTTCTCAGCACCGAAAGCTTATCATTGAAACGGCTGTGCACTTCACCTTCCATACCCGCGTGTTGCACCCAAAAGTTCGAAGCAGTGAAGAACACTGTCGAACTAGCTTAAGCGCATCAGATTCGGGAAGAATGGGCTCCTCCGAATCACTAGCAGAAGAATCTGAGCTAGTGTCGTCTTCCTCCATATCATCGTCAAGAGAAACGCTTGACATAGGAAAATTGATATGCAAAACACGGAGTGTACGAGCTAATTGCAAACCCGTATCTGGCGACATCTGGAACACTTTCGTAGGTGGCGGTTTTAACTTCAACAAGAAAAGGAGGGGTTCTCACCACGTGAAAGCGATCCATTACAATGAATAATTCCTCAAGATTCGAGCACCGTGTACAGATATCTCTGATTGCAGCCACGCTTGCTACCATACGATGCATAGAAAAACGACGCAAACGTGGGCCATGATGATCTACGAGAGCTTTGAAGAAAGCGTCGATATCTGCGAGCGAGAAGGTCCTGCTATGAGAGGTCCCATAAATGTGGAATAATTCCAAGGGAGAGCTGCTAAGCATCGAAACTACATCGCTCCTCCACTGCTGGAAAGAGGTTCGCCCAAAAGGCAAGGTAAGCGTTATAGACTTTAACTTCTTTAGCAGCGAATCGCGTGTAACACTCCTGGAAAACTCGGACATATTCTGCACTATCGTGATCAGTTACAAGCCAAATTTAACATGAGAGGATGCACAAAGCTCATCCAAAGACTCTCCATCCTGAGGGAGACCAGTCCGCATTGGCTCGCGAAAAGAACGTACAAGACAGCTGCATGGCTAAGGTGGGTACATCCCGTGAGATGTAAGTGTTCAAGGGACACCAAGTATGGTCCAATGTACGCCATAATATTATCGCCTATTATTGGCGAGGACTAAGAAACATCCTGTCATTTTAATGAATTGTGAAATGAGAAGAGCGCCAGAAATACAGGACATACTTTACAGGTGAGCGTCAGATGACGCAGGTGCTGCCCACCACTGGTGACTATCCAGTGCGCCAATTGACGGGCAACCATCATAGTGGGCATGATAATAGTGATCTTCTCTAGAGCCCGAAATCTGAGCAGCAGTGCAGGGTCGTATTGGCCAGCCTCGCGTCCATTAAATTCAATTTCTTTAACTGAGGGGATCGCAGACAGAGTTTCGAGCACGTAAGAGTGAAGTGTTCTGTCTCTTGTCCAAGAAATCGATGCGAGATTGACGCAATTAGAGAGTCTATTTTTGACCATCGTCGTGACCTGGACAACGTGCTAAGATGATACCTGTTCGCCAAGGCATCTACTACATGCTTACTTCCAAGTTAGTAGCTAATAATCGGGGGAAGTCTCGTATATCTGATCAGATCTCTTTTAGCTGGGCAGTATATATGAGTGGGTCGGAATTGCATTACCTAGCCTTTGAACGTATTGAGCAAGAGTTGAACAAGTTGAAAGCGTCTTAAATAGCTTCAGAGCCTGAATTTTCGTGAGCTTTCAGATCTGAATCAGGATTCTTTTGGAGAACGAACGTACTCTCTCCTTGGCATTTTTATTCCAACTGTATATCCCCGCTTTTCGATATAAAATCGGGACACAAGCCATGTAGAACGATTTGTTTACAAGTGATGCATCTGCGTAGGAGCTTGGATTCGGAAGGAAAGCCAGAATCATCGGTATGAGCTCGATAGGTAGATCGTGAAAGAGAGCCATAACGTTAGTAGCGAGTCAGGCTCAGTGGTATCGGAGTGTAAATAGCACTAAGATCAGCTGACCTCCGGACTTCGTAAACCGACTTAGGGAGAACCTCGTAAGACGGTAGAGGGACGCACAGCCCGAGCCTAGTCCAGTTCCGTGAGTATTGCAGTGACCAATTAATGGTTGTACTTGTCTAAACAAACCCTTCTCCTCCATGGGCCTCTATGTATTGACTGTCAATACTCACTTGGGCTTCTATCAGTGACCATATAAATAGGATATCACGTCGGATATAGTACATTGGATTGAGTTGCAGTTGCAAGGCTTTTGTATCAGGACTTAGTACTCAGTATCGATACACCCAACGGACTGATAAGATTAAAATGGTAATGGCGGGCAGTTTGTATTTATTGTTCGTGTATTCGTTTGAACTTTGACCGCTCGTTTGTCCGAGACTACTCTAAGTCTAACATGATGGACCTGGTATACCGCGGGCCGCGTTTGTCATCAGTATGTTCGTACATCCACTTTCCAGCAACTTGGACCTTCTGGGCTCAGGAGTCCCCCAGGTTCAGCGCAAGTCCCGCACCTTTACGCGCTCACTTAATTGTGCCCCGTAATGGGACCATTATGATTATTCTCGAAAGTCCACCAAATCTACGATATTGGGTGCTTTTTTGCCGTTGGGCGACTATCACTGGTAGTCCAACCGCATGCTTCATGGGCGCTCTCAGAAACAGTGCTACATTCTTAATTCGTCTATTTTAGTGTCTGCCGTTGGCTCGTATTTCATTGCCGAACGCTTCACGTTTATGTGTCTCTGTACAAGTTTGGCAACAACGATAGATGGTTTTCACTTAAGAATTACTGGGCATCATTAGTACAGACTGATCGCATAGTTGATGAAGTATCATTATTGTGCCTGCTTACTGCTACGACCTCTTTGACTTATTCCCCCGCCCAATTCGTGCTTTTGAAAATCTTTTTATCCGTTTAGCCAGGGCTTTCTTGCTGGACACCCGCGGAGGAACTCGAGGTGTCACCGTATCTAGATCGGTGATCCGACAGAAGACCTCTTCGAGGCCCATCCACGATCGACGCTGAGGCGCTAGCCCTGGCAATCAACATGATTCTGTCACAAAAATTGAGTGTAGAGAGTGCAAGTCATATAAATAGAACAAGCACTCTATATATCTCGAGAAAGAAATATTTGAAACCCAGCGATGCATTGTTCTTTGGCAAGAATAGCTGGCCATCTCAAAAGATACAACTGCAGATCCACTAGTCTTCAATAAATCTTTCACATACTTTACTGTATCGATTACCACAGGAAACCGCCTCGAAATTGATGACGATCTTGTATACGACTCTGACAGGCGTTTATATTTATTTTTTCTATTTATGGTTGTAGCGAGCGTACATATGTGTCTTGCATATCATTTCCATGCTATACTACACATTGTAGCAGTGTATCGCGTTATCATGTCGGAATTCATCGGTTTAGTATTATATTATTGCAGTCGGATTTCATCGGCAATAGCTTAGAAGGATTGAATTCACATAAATGGATGTCGATGCTGTGAGGGCTGTGATTTCGGCCCAAGTCGAACGATGGTATTTTGTGCTCTCATCTTGGTTGGTTTCTAGCGCCAGAACATTTTGATGTCCCTGGCAGCCTATCGACTTCTCTTCATGCAAGGAGAATAACGGATAAACGTGTCTTATTCGAGATGACGATTGATGATTTCCTTGATGGAAACCGCAAGCATGGTGTGGGACATTGTTAAGAGTAGGAACGAGGAACAGAACCTGACTATCAATCATTCTTCGACCGATTCCATTGTACGAGTCAGTCCCAGAAGAGACAAAGGTATTGACCACCACTAAGGCGCTGACTCGTAAAATGGAATCTGTCATGTGATCGTTCCTCGAGCTTCTGTCTCTTTTCACCAAAAATAATCGACCTTGCTTTCAGCATTTATCTCTCCCGCTACACATTTCGATCGTCCCACTGAAATGCATTGCTACGCATTTCGAGTGGATAACTCATTTTCTAGGACAAGTTGAACAAATAGAGATGCTATTGCGAGCAGAAATCTCACACTTTGACATCCCTTACAGATCTTTTTTTCACGAGGTGCCTGCTTCTGTCATCATGGAAAATACCCATAAACCCGCCTCTAAGCTAACTCTAAGACATTCGTCACCACAAACTACCCTCCAGAACCAATTAAGCTAGAGCACACGGCACTCCTTCAAGCATTCCGGTTTTACAGATTAATCGCTATATATCCTGTAAAGATTTCGAGATATGGTTTGAACTTTGAAGCCACATGGAAAGTCGACTAGCAGTAATTATTTACTGACTCGGACTAAGCTCCCATTCCGAGGATTTGCAACGTAGATTTGTTTGTTAGTGGCTGCTACAACTGATTTACTTGACCCACTGCCCCCTAAGACAACTGAGTCCGTCACCTCCTAGGAGGACTTCAGACTAAACTTCCACATTTATAGCGACACGATCTTGAATGATACATCATATGTCGAGCAAGCCACCCGCCGAGTGATGATCGATGAGCATGCGCTCCTCGTTTAGTGGCAATCCTGATGATGGCTTCGTGATTTTTGCCCAATGGCCAGGTGTCTCGGCTCTCTGCATTGTCGTTAACCCTGGGCTTGATCTTGATTGGGACTTCTGTACTGCGATGATTGAAACGTTGCGGGATCAACTCGTCCTTTTGAACAGAGTCCCCAACATTCGATAAATTGCAGCCCTTCAAACACACCTGGTTCGATGTACCGATAATCGATTGCTCTAACTTCATAAAAGCGTGTCAACTCGGTTGTTTCAAACCGGCCCAACGATGACTTTGCGTGTTCCTTACTACTGTACAGGCTGTACTTCCCCTGTGCCCTTCATATGCCACCGAACATTATAGATACAAGCGAGGGGGGACGCTGGACTAGAAGTTTGTCGATGCTAGGAGGTCAAGAGTCTTATTCAAACACTGCTGCTCTCGTTCTGAAGACTAATCATTGAGGCAATAGTATACAGGGTATTCTGCTCGACAATTTTGGTCACGTACCTCTTTGAGCCAAATCTATCTGTCTTCGAAGCGAGTCTCTTTACTCTGGTATCGATGCAATACGCGCCTTTGCTAGAGGACTCGTATAATTTATGATCATGATTCGACAGTCTCAGGCTGAAATGATCAACTGAGGTCATGCATTAATAGTCTCTTCCGAATCCTACATGGAAATCCGTCGCACGGCAACAGCTGAGGACATGAATCCGCTCCTTCCAAAGGAACAACGGGACGGTAGAATTAATGTCCGTTCCTTCGTCGACGATCTGGTTGTCCCATCAAGTATTGCAAGGCCCTCTTACGATAGTGAAGTGATGATTGCTATAGAACCGAAGTTAGTTCCATGTGAAGTCAACCTACTCTGACCTCAGGTTCAAAAGGTATATCATAGTCTAACATAGAGTACATGCGTAGAGTACGTACACAGAGAATTACATCGAGAATTACACAAAAACTATCGAGTGATCCTATAACCGTCTTCCAACTTGTTCATCCCCCATAACCTTGTGAATATCCTCCGTATCCCTGCTGGTGGTGAGAACCACCCTGATATCCGTATTGAGACTTCTGGTGCTCAGGCGGAGAAAGCGAATTTCCTTGTACATACGACCCATATGACGTGGGGGGTGGGGGTGGTGGGAAACCACTGTGGGGCCGCTGTTGAACCGGTGCCTGCTGCTGATACGCCACCTGATGAGGATACTGGGAGGAAGGCGGCGGTGGGTAGTTCTGTGAATATGGGAGATGTCCTGGGGGAGGNGGGGAAGTGTAGTTTTGTTGGACTGGTGGGGCTGGTGGGGTTGCGATCTGGTTTCGAACAGCGGAGAGATGTGAGGAACTGAGGGCGTCTAGAGAGGCATAAGGATCTGAGTAAGGAGCAGGAGGTCTTGGCGTGCTTTTCTGGGGTGGTGGCGGTGGAAGACCAAATGAATTAGGAGGAGACGTGACTGAGTGGGGTGGAGGGGAAGTACTATAATAGTGATTAGGCGGTGAAGCAGGTGTGGTGTGTGATGTTGGTTGCTGCCAAGGTGAACCTGTCGGGTTTGGAGGAGGCGAAGTCAAGGTCATTGAAGCAAGTTTGGAATCCAGATCAGCGGAGGATGGTGGGACCGGTGGTCGAGGAGGCTTTGCAGCCAATGGTGGTGGTGCAGAGGCCGATGGTGCAGAAGAAAGCCTCTTCTCCACCTCGAGTTGACTTGCCAACGAATCTCGCTCTGTTGCCCTTTCACTCACAAAGCTTCGAACGCTTTGCTTGAGAGATTCGACCAACTCTGTCAGCTCCGAATAAAATTGAAGTCCCTTCCTGTTTGAAAATGTACAAGTGAGTGGGAATAGAACACTGGCACTGAAGGACACATACGCAAGCCCATCTCTGACTTCCATGTAACCATCTCTCACACGGGAAAACCTTCTGACTGTATCCTTCTTCCTTCGCTCTCTCTCTTCCCATTTCTTTGCCCCTGGTCCTCTCCCGGCTAGATCTTTGAGTGACTTCCATAGAGAGGTAATTTCCTGCAAAGTAGCTTGCTGCTGGTGACCTGATGATGTGAGTCGCTGCTGATATGGTCTAAATTTCTCCAGTTCTGAGGCAAAGAGCGTGGGTTCGACCCCAGTATTGCGACGATTAAGCAGCAGAAGATGTGACACATCATCGGTCTGAATCTGGTTAGGTAAGAAAGAAAAACGGATGTTGACTGAGTTATGTTTGATACAAGAATGAACGGCGGACCTTATCCTTGAGTTCCTTAAGGATCTCATTCCGCTCTCGGGCGATCTTGTTGAGCCTTCCTCGTTTTGTTTCTATCTCAGAAACCAAGGCACCTATCCTTGATCTCTCGTCGGCATCGCTTGCCTCAATACCGACGTCAAGGTCTAATAGGCTCTGCCCAGTCGAGCCATCCCTGTCTGTGCTCGCTCGAAAAACTGCCTCCAACTCGGTCGAAAGCAGCAGACCGATTTCACCACGAACTGAATTCCAGAGATTGTGCACCTGTTGGTCAGAAGACGCTGCAGCCTCTAAAGCCTCGAAATGAGACTTGACGTCTTGGCGTATGGATTTGGTTAGCGAGCCTGAGGGTTCTTGTGTCCATTTGTGCTCGTGCTTGACTCTCATCATCTCGCACTCTCTGCTCTCAATCTCCAGATTCTTGGAGACCTCGTCGAGCTCCTTCTGGACAGCCTCTTTGAGCCGATTCAACTGTGAGAACAGGCTGCTGATCGGCTCACGATCTTCTACTAGCGAGATATCGTCTCGCCATCTTCGTACCTCTGATGGAATCTCCTCCTCACCACCGACCCCTCCCTCAGCCATGGCCTTAAACCTGGTAAGACCTTCCTTGATCCCCATACCCTCTAGTACGCTCCTAACCTCTCCTTCAGCTCCTTCAGCTTTCTCTACTTCCCCTCTGACCAGCTTGGCCTTCTCTTCGGAGTATACACTTGCACTCTCGTGCACACTGAGAGGAATCAGCTTTCCGAAGATATCTGGCCCGATAACCTTCTGCACGTCAGGCGTCCCAAACACTTCTTGGATGGAAATCGGATTCGCCACGACTAACTTATCCACAGCAACCAGGGCATCGGCTGAAGGTAATATGGCGTTGTAGATCAGATCATTCTCTCGTTGGGCTTCGTTCTTCCGCTCGGTGCAAATTGCGAGATGAGCCTTGGTCCGCTCTTGAATGGACGGGCCAGCATCTGCAGGAAGGTTCGGAGACATGCTGGTGACAAACATTGAAGCAAAAGATTGGGATGTTCGATTGGCCTCTTTCGCTAGTGTTTCAGCAAGACTGAAGCGGACAAGAGCCTCGCCGTACTTGCTTGCCGCGTTGTCGGCCAGACCACGATGGTACTGTGTCAACGATGAGAAGTGCTTAGCTTTGGCCTGTTGTGACGAGATAAATCAGAGTTCATTCACTGCGATAAACTCGACTACGAACCTGGATAATCGTGATCCAATTTCTGTCAAAAATTCCCTTTCCCATGAATTCCTTCACTTCCTCACTCAATGAATTATACATGGAAGCCGCTTGAGCACCAACTTTAGAGACTAGTTGAGCACCCTTCTTCTCTTCTATGCATTTCTCGAAAAACACTTCCGTAGCTTGTGCGAGGATGAGGTTCACCAAGAATTTGATGACATCTCGACTGAGATCAGTAGATGGAGCATGTAGGAAGTTTTCGTTGATATATGTCAGCATGCCAGCACATGTTTTGAAGTAGTAAAATGATCGCTTGAGGCCTTCTGGATCCGATCTGTTCTGTGAGGCGGCAATTGAGGAATGGGTTGAAGCTATTTGGAAGAGGATGGAAGCCTTCTCAAAGGCGACAGAGCTTTGTGTAGTCGTTTTCATGGTGAAAGCGTCCCTCCACGCAAAGTTGACTCTAATTTCAGAGAATCGAAGCTCAAGGAGCTCAAGCTGGCCGAAGTATTTGTACAACAGATCCCTGGCTTTATCGCCATTGAGACAGAACACAGTCTCGAAGAGAAATAACAACAGAGCATACCAGTAAGATCAGAGCCTGCACCTCTAATGGCGTCCTGCCTGCACCTCTGTAGCGCAGCACAATCAGACGCATAATTGTCTGGAGATTCACCATAAGACTGAGCGATAAGATTGCGGATAGGCGTAGTCCAGTCGACCTCGTCGGTAGTCTTTTTAGGTATAGAAATCATTGGGGACTGGTGCGCCATAGTCGCTCGTTATACCGATAGCGGCAGTGAAGGGAGCAAGTAAGAAAGGAGCAAGAAACGACTGCGCGCTCGCTGGAATGATGACTTGCAACACAGCTGTTGGCATTGGCTAGTCACGCGACTTTGTCTCATCAATTATGTCTAAACCCACTTCAAGCGAAGACCTTGTTGGCCAGAAAGTATGTCTATTTGTCTTGTGGATTTTCTTCTTTGTCTCATGGCTCACCTTATCAGTATGACCGCTGCAGTACGTTTCTTTTGCTGGACTCTGATACTCAAACCGACTCAGCTCGACGTAGTGGCAGATTTACTCGTGAAAGCGTGCGTCATCTTAGCTCCTTCGAATCTTCCTTATTCAAAGCTGATTCATCTCGTTTCACAGCGGCGTGGGATTTGGCGCAGGGGTCGTTGCATCTGTTGTCCTCTTTCGAAGTGCGTAGCCAACGTTTCACCATCACACATGCAGCCCAAGATGACGACCAAATCCTTAGGACGAACATGGCCCATTGCTTTATTCACGGGCTTTGGTGCAGGAGTAGCCTATGCAGATTGCGACCGCTCGTTTAATCCCGCAAGGATTTCAGGAACTCGTATCATTCCACACACTGAAAAGTAGTTTTATTGTAATCCCACGAACGTGTCTAGATCCTGTCCATCTCACCATACAACAATAGAGCCGGCAATTAAGCCTCGTTATGACCTGGGACTATCTGTACCTCCGCCGAATTTCTCGATACCCAAGATTTTACTATCGCTTGCACTCTGAGAAGATGCTTCGGCTGGTTTAGGAAGCGTACGCTGTGGTTCACCGAGAACCAGGCGCTTGTACAGGACAACTTTCTGAACGTTAGCAGTAAATCAATGCTGGGCTTTGATAACATACAAGAGGTTGCAACCATAACAGGAGCGGCTACTATGATCGTCCGTAGCCGCTGGCCTTGTGGTGAGAGTTTAGTCATGAGGGTTTGAAACTACGCGCGTCCGCCGTCAGGAACTTGAAATGTTTCCAAGGTGTGAGAACGAGATGATAAATCACGTACAAACTAGAATGTTGACGTTTGGTACAGATATACTCAATCCTCATAATCTTCTAAACGCAGTTTTTTATCCAGGCAAATTATGAATATGTACCGTAGACGGGGGAAATGAACTGGTCAGGTGCATTATGTAATATTACTCTCAAGAAGTCCTACTGAGTGCATCAAAACAAGATGCCGAGGGAAGGATGTTACCTATTAGAAAGTGATCAAACATTATGCATTGAGCATTATTGGTGGTCGCTCCTCTCCAGCTGGTATCAGTGTGCAAAATGGTTTGTAACAAGGATCCTGATTCCTCACAGCTGGTGCATGCTACGTGGTATAAAAAAACAGTCACTGACAGTAGCGGGTCATCATACACGATCACATGACAGCATCGCGTTGAATTGAAAATTTCAACTTGTGAGCATACAGGAACTTACTGGACAGTTGAACATGATGAATGCCACAAGCTAAAGAGCTTGTGCGAAGGTCTGACTTATATCGTCAGTCTCAGGGAAAATAGGGGCGATAGCGATGGCTCCTTTATCTAAGCCAAAAACACATTCGCAAACGTTGGACGTTCCTAGATATTTCTCCTGCCTTCAACTAAGAGAGGCATGGCCAGTGCTTAACCGGTTACGAATGACAGACTCAAGTTATATACAATACCACCTTTTGCTGCACTAACAAGCGCTGAACACCGTTGTGTCAATGATCTGAGCTATTACATCACAACGTTGGGGCCCTTGGTACTTGCCACGGAACATATTCACGCCTTGTTAACTGCAGCACACTATTAATACAACGAGCAGGAACAGCTAGAAGGCGAGAAGAGAAAATTAAGACAGGAGAATTATCATGAAGTTGCATGACTTTCACCACAAGGAACACGAGTGACCCACTGTTCTCAGCCGTTAACAACGACCTTGGTATAAGTCTATAACCCTAGGTTGCCTGAGTACAATGCTTATCAGCGCCCTCCCATCACATTGTGTCGATGAGATTATGCCAGCAACAGGGGCCTGGAGGAGGACTTCCGATGCATGATTATCAGTTATGATACTGGTACTGATGATCGGATTGACTGAATAGAGTATGAAGTTCAGAGTCAAAGTCGTTACCAGTGTTGCTTGATATGTTTATTATTTTCACGAATTGCAGGGATTGAAGAAATATTGCTTTTGGTGTGAAAACACAGCTAGAGTAATGGAAAGCGCCAAAGGGGACTGAAGATATGAAGACATGTGGAGTTGCGATGACGGTGGCAGTCTGAGTAAAGTACTTTGTCATCAACCACCATCATTCACTCGAGGGCTATTTCTCTGACAAGGACACGATCCTCAAAGCTCAAAGCTCACGCTAGCCGGTGAAGCTAATATTCAAGGAGCAACAAATGGCATCTATATCCAACAATGGTTCAGCAGCTGCCATTGGTCCATCCCCTGCCCCGTCCATTCGTCGCACAAAGATATTGTTACTTGGGATGCGGAGGTTCGTGATTTGCGAAGTTACTTGCTATTTGTCTCAATCGGCTATCATAGGGCTGGAAAAACGTCTATTCAACAAGTACTCTTCAATAACCTTTCGCCTAAGCAGACGTTCTACCTGGAACCTACGATGAGGATAGTCAAGTATACTTACGAGTGGGTGATACATCTCTCTGCACCATCTCTGTACTGATAGAATTTTTGTTCTCCGAAGCTAGTACCATCATCCCGTTAGAGATCTGGGATTGCCCTGGGAATATTACTGTGGACAGCGTTGGGACCTCGTTAACAGACTTTACAACAGTAATTTTTGTAATCGATATTCGAGTGAGTATACTTCGTTTCGCTTCAGTTTTAAGGTCTGAGGAAAGTTCACCTTTGTAGGACGTATATAACCAACCGATATCGAAGCTTGTGGAATTTATAACGGCTTTTTATGACGTAAATCCAACAGTCGGCTTTGAGGTTTTTGTGCATAAGGCGGAGAAACTTCAGGACGATGATAAATTTGGTAAACGTCTCAAGCTATGCCCGTTTCATGAGATTTCTGACATATCATCGCTGCTCTTTCCAGAGAACTTTAGACAGATAAACGAAAGAGTCAACGATCGATTGTACGATTTGTCTGCAGAATATGAACAGCTGCCACTCAATTTCCATCTTACTTCGGTGTACGATTTGTCAGTATATGAGGCATTTTCAAAGGTCGTGCACAAACTCGTGGATTCACTTGCCTATCTTGAACATCTGCTGAATGTTTTTATTGCGGTAGGCCCATACCTCCTGATTGACACGACTTTGTTGATTCCCTATTTGTGGTAGAACGTTCAATGTCCCAAAGCCTATTTGTACGATGTAAAATCGCGACTTTACATCGCAACGGATGCTTCTCCTGTTGATGCAGCAACACATAGCCTCTCATGCGACTTTCTCAAGGTGTTAAACGCAATGGGCCCACTTTATACGTAAGTTGGATGCAGCTTAGCACCATGCACCACCCTCACTATATCCTTAGATCCACATCATCTCCATCTATACGCTTCCCCGATGGAGGTGGCTCTCTCACTTCGGCCTCAGGATCAGAAATCAACCATGCGACTAACACTAAGAGGAAAGCCTTATTTTATCCAAGTGCAGCGACTACGACACAAACAGGCACTACAGTGACGTATCATCTCATCACAGAACATCTTGCTTTACTGTCCTTGCTTCCAACGTCAGTGTACGAATCTAGACGAGGGATTGTAGAGTACAATGTGGTGTTTTTCAGAGAGGGTGTGCAGGAAATATGTGATACTGAGAGAGAGGCGAGGATAATAGGTCGTGAAATCCCTACAGAAAACACATAATGATAGAATGTATCTACTCATCCCCACTTGTCTATAACGCGTTCCCCAACGCATCCCGCGGATGCACCGAGAGCATCACAGGAAGTGGGACTCGGAATAACTTATGTCTGTCAGAGAAATTCGGTCACGTGCCATCTTTTCTAATTCTTGGGGCGTTGGGGGCCGCGAGGGCATTTTATATACCCAACTAGATCCATCAAAAATTAACCCGTACTCCCTCTCTTCCTTCTTCCTAGTTTCCTACGTCCTCCTTTATAATGTCCTCCCAAAATATCCTCCAGCGACCTCTTGTTGTCTTTTTCAACAATATCACGGTAAATGACTTCAAGCTTTGACATTTTTTCTGCTAACCCAAAGATTACCATAATTGTAGCTTTCCATTCCGGTCTCAACAAACTGCGATGAATGGATCGCTGCCGAATCACTTCGAGATGATTTCGTTCACTCCCAGAAGAACCTAGATGCCGTGGAAACTACCTTAGATCTTGAAGACCAGACTGTAGCCACCATAGAGGCTTTTGCTCGGTTTATTTCATTCATTGCGCGCAGAGTCCACGAGGCTTCAAGCTCTGTCGTTGCTCGAACTGCATTACTCAAAAGTGTTTTATACCATTTTACTTCGACCTACCTTACTCACATCGATGTTCATTCCCTCGTATCCAAGTACGATACCCAAGTGCGCCAAATTGTGCTCAGCAGCTATTACCTAGCCATCTCCACGTTAGAATCCCAAAAAGTCAAGGACATTCCTCGCTCCCGTGCTTCAGCTCTCCTCACTGCCGCTAGCAAGAGCGAAGCCTCCATATATGCTCTTTTCGGAGGTCAAGGAACCAACGAAGTTTACTTTGATGAGCTGCAATCGCTTTACGACATCTATCACCCCTTCGTCTATGATTTTATTGCAGAAGCCAGTGCTAAAGTACTGGTTCCTCTAGCAGTTGCTCAGGCAGACACCATGCATTATACCTATGGCCTAGATGTTTTGGGATGGCTTTCGGGGGCTACTTCGCGCCCTTCGGTCTCATATCTCGCTTCCATCCCTATTTCCTTCCCGCTTATTGGTCTTACCCAACTCGTGCAGTATCTTGTTGTATGTCGCGTCCAGAATTTAACTCCAGGAGAGCTTCGGGCAAGAATTGCAGGAGCTACGGGTCACTCCCAAGGAATTGTATCAGCTGTTGCCATAGCTGCCTCTTCGACTTTCGAGTCATTCACTGAAAATTCACTGAAAGCCCTTAGATGGCTCTTCTTCTCCGGTCTTCGTGGACAGCAAGCTTTCCCTGTTGTGGCGGTTGAGCCCAACATCGTCGAGGATGCAATCGAGAGCGGGGAAGGCGTGCCTAGTCCTATGTTGTCTGTCACTGGTCTTTCTTTGAAGGTCCTCGAACCTCATATCAAGAAGACTAACTCCCACCTCCCGCCCAATTACCAGTTACATATATCACTTCACAACGGTCCCAAGGCTTTCGTGGTTACTGGTCCCGCCCGTGCACTTTATGGATTGGTCACCAGTTTACGCAAAATTCGTGCGCCCAGCAGTCTGGACCAGAGCAAAGTTCCGTTCTCTCAGCGTAAGGCTGTATTTTCGACTCGGTTCTTGGTCGTTGGTGTTCCATATCACAATGCCGATTACCTGGGTGATATCACGGAGCAGTTGATGTCAGAGGATCTTAATGATGAGGAGTTATGGCAGCCAGCTGAACTGGCTATCCCAGTTTTTAACACGGAGGATGGTGAGCTTTTACCCTATTCTTGCTTATATCTTGCTAATTATCGAACAGGAACTGATTTACGCAATGTCTCTGCTTCGCTCACTCGGTCTCTGTGTGACCAAATTTTCACTCGTGCCATTCACTGGTCCAAGGCTACTGATTTCGCCGAGAGCGCTACTCACGCTGTAGATTTTGGTCCTGGTGGCTTAAGTGGTATTGGTCCCCTCACGGCAAGGAATGTGGATGGGCGAGGGATCAGGGTTATTACTGTGGGCGATCGAGGCAAAGGTGACGCTGAGCTCTATGATTGCCGATCAGTTACTTTTGAGGAATCATGGTCTAAGAAATATGCCCCTAAGCTTGTTCGCACCAGGTCGGTTCTTCTCACTTAATGGTCACTTGCACCTTTATTAACAGACTTTGAATTTCTCGCTTTTAGTGATGGTGTAATGCACTTGGATACACCTCTCTCGAGAATGCTGGGCAAGCCCCCCATCACCGTTGCCGGTATGACTCCTTCAACTGTTAAGGCTGGATTTGTCAGTGCCATTCTGTCCGCTGGCTATCACACTGAACTCGCCGGTGGTGGTCATTATAATGCCACTGCCTTGCGTGCGAAAGTGGCTGAGATCCAGGGCAATATTCCTCCTGGCGTTGGCATGTCTCTCAATTCCTTGTATATCAACCCTCGCCAGTTCGGGTTCCAATTCCCTCTCTGGCAGGAGCTGCGTAAGGAAGGTCTTCCCATCGAGGGCTTCTGCGTTGCTGCCGGTGTTCCAAGTACAGAGAAAGCTGCTGATATTCTCGACGCCTTGAAAGCAGCTAATATCAAACATGTCGCCTTCAAGCCAGGATCTGTCGAGGGTCTCCGTCAGGTTGCCAACATTGCTGCTGCTAACCCTGATTTCCCGATCATGCTTCAGTGGACCGGTGGTCGTGGTGGCGGTCATCATTCATTCGAGGACTTCCACCAACCGATTCTTGCTACGTATCGCACTCTTCGTCAGCATAGCAATATCTGCCTTATAGCGGGTTCTGGTTTTGGTGGTGCTGAGGATGTATGGCCCTACCTCACTGGAGAGTGGTCGAAGGAGTTTGGATTTCAACCCATGCCCTTCGATGGGTTCATGTTCGCTAGCCGTGTCATGGTCGCAAAAGAAGCCCACACAAGCTCTTCTGTGAAGGATCTTATTCTCAAGGCTTCTGGGGTCGAGGACACTGCTTGGGAAGGCACTTACACAAAGCCAACGGGCGGTGTCCTTACGGTGCAGTCAGAGCTAGGCGAACCCATTCACAAGATTGCAACTCGTGGTATCAAGCTTTGGAAAGAGTTCGACGAGACAGTCTTTAAGCTACCCCCTAACAAACGCCATGCGTGGCTGATGGAGCGTCGCGACGAGATTATCCGCAAGTTGAATGCTGACTTCAGTAAACCTTGGTTCGGCTGGAAGAAGGATGGTTCTGTTGCTAAGGATTTAGATGAGATGACTTATGAGGAGGTGACATTGAGGATGATCAGGTTGATGTTCGTTGCTCACGAGACAAGATGGGTCGATAGTTCGCTAAGGAATCTCACTGGTGACTGGCTAAGGCGAGTTGAAGAGCGGTTTGCTGGTGTCGATGTCCAAGGACATAAGTCCTCGATTCTTCAGTCTTACACATCCCTTGACGATCCTGCACCGTTTGTAGAGAAGTTTGTGGAGAAGTATGGTCTTGCTACGGAGCAATTACTTGCCGCAGAGGACAAGTTGTACTTCCTTGCTATCTGTCAACGACCAGGACAGAAGCCCGTTCCTTTTATTCCTATTCTTGACGAGCGCTTTGAGACTTGGTTCAAGAAGGTTAGTTATTTTTCCACTAGATTAATTGGCTTACTGACGATCGATCCATTCAGGACTCGCTTTGGGCTTCAGAAGATATCGAAGCTGTCTTCGACCAGGATCCGGAACGTGTTTGTATCCTTCAAGGTCCTGTCTCTGCTAAACATTCCACAATCAAGGATGAGCCCATTTCAGACCTCCTCGGGAATATCAACACTTCTCTTATCGAGCGTGTTCTTGCCTTGAATTATGGCGATGACGAGAATAAGGTGCCTATCATCGATTATCTTGGCGAACTCCGCCCCGTCAGTGTCAATTCATTGGACCACTATGGTGTTCAAGTTTCTCAAACTGCGAATGAGATCACCTACATTCTCGGCGAGGATTTACCTCCTGCTCCTCTATGGCTTGCCACACTCGCTGGTCCTACTCTCAGTTGGTTACACGCTCTTTTGACGAAGAACACTATCATCCAGGGCAGTTCGTTCATCGATAACCCAGTTCAGCGTATTCTTGCCCCTCGCCCCCATCAGCAGGTTACCATTCGTTACTCCGGCTCTACTCCAGTCTCTCTCACTGCTCATGGTGCCGCTCGTTCGTATGGTTTTCATAAGACCGATTTTAAAGCACTCGATGTTGTTTACCATTCTGATTCGCACATCATTGATTTCACGCTCTACGAAGAAAGGCGGGCGTCTTCCGTTCCTCTTCATCTTCAATTCCAGTACAAGCCCTCAATGGGTTGTGCTCCCATTCACGAGATTATGGAGGGCCGCAACAGGCGTATCAAGGACTTCTACTGGAGGTTGTGGTACGGAGATGATTCCAAGCTTCCTAATATCGATATACATGACAAGTTCGTCGGTCCTGAGGTCACCATTACTACCCAAGACATCGAGACTTTTTGTGGCGTTGTCGAGAACCAAGGCGAGTCTTACCAGCCTGCGCGCTGTGACGTGGTTTCGGCTCCCATGGACTTTGCTATTGTGACTGGCTGGCAGGCCATCATGAAGTCTATTTTCCCCGCTTCTATCGATAGCGATCTTTTGAAGCTCGTTCATCTTTCAAATGGGTTCAAGATGATTGAGGGAGCATCTCCTCTTCAAGCTGGAGATACCTGCAGGGCTGAGGCTGAGTTAGTGTCGGTTGTTAACGCTTACGAGGGAAAGATCGTCAAGGTCAAAGGTTCAGTTATTCGTGCAGGCGATCCTGTCATTGAAGTCGTCTCTTCCTTCCTGTACCGTGGCCGATTCGCGGATCACCACAACACATTCGAAAAGATCCAGGAGCCTGATTATGTTATTCACTATGCGACGGATGCGGATGTCGGTATGCTACAGTCAAAAGAGTGGTTTGAGTGGGATGACGAGTCGAAACCTTTCTTGGCCGGAACTTCCCTTATATTCCGGGTATCTTCTGAGGTCACTTTTAAAGACAAAGCCCCATTCAAGGACATCGCGGTTACAGGTGATGTCTTTGTTCGCGATCAGCTCAAGCGCCTCGTCAAGGTGGCTACCGTTGATATGGAGTACGAAGGGTGTCACGGTAATCCCGTCCTCGCATACCTTAAGAGGCATGGCACCGCTCAAGGCCAGCCCATTCCTCTCAGCAATGAGGGATACAATCTCATCCACACTTCTGTCTCTCCGACGATTCTCGCCCCTCTTACCAACGAACCTTACTCTAAAATTTCGGGAGATTTTAATCCTATTCATGTCAACCCATACTTCTCTGATTGTGCTTCGCTACCTGCCACCATCACCCATGGCATGTGGTCCAGTGCTGCTACCCGTCGATACGTAGAGACGGTCGTTGCTCGCGGACATCCCGAGCGCGTTCTTTCGTGAGTTGTATAGTTATCTATCATTTTATTCAAACATGACTGACTTGTTTCAGTTATGAGGTCTCTTTCGTGGGTATGGTTCTACCTGGTGATGAACTGACTGTTCAGATTCGTCACATTGGAATGCGCGATGGGCACATTTTTGTCAAGGTCACTACCACAAACTCTAGTGGCGAGAAGGTACTTGAGGGAACCGCTGAAGTTGCTCAGCCGGCCACTGTCTACGTATTTACTGGTCAGGGGTCTCAAGAACCCGGAATGGGAATGGATCTCTATAATAATTCGCCTGCTGCTCGTGCAGTTTGGGATGGTGCTGATACTCACCTTCGTGCAGTTTATGGCTTTTCAATCATCGAGAT
>CEMT01387541.1:5415-15474 GCA_900068985.1 Pterula multifida
CATCAGGCCAATCTCACTTCGGCATCTGAACAGCACTTTAACGTGTTCTCCGTTCATGAAAGCTCCACTAGAGTGAGCTTGTTGAAACACGCGTCTACCTTGATTTTTGGTATGGTAGTACTACACCCAAAGAATTTCAGCAAGTTCAACTCCACTCAAACTATTGTGTTTTTGCATGGATGATCACAGACAATGGTGTTCGCCTCGTTTGGATTTCACATCTGTGCAGCTCAGAGCGTTCCTGATATGTCACACCTCAAGCTCCAAAGACTGCTGTAGTGAAAAAACATAAACCAGTGGAATCCATTCGACGCTGGTCTTCATGTAACCCTCAAGCTGTCGTGTGATGTTACACATAGTTCGAGCTTTCTTCATGCATTCGGACTTGTACCTGATGAGTGAATGACGGTGGTTAGGTCTCGTTCAAGTCGATGCCCGGAGAACGACGAAAGAAGGCCAAACCACAAGCACTTTATCTCAGTCTGTGGAAACCCCACTGGAATTCTAAAAAAGGGCGCTGATATAGCCTCGCAGGCTTTATTACGTTCAAAAAATCCAGAATAAACAATTACATTCGACAATGAGAGAAGGCTTTTTCCAGACTAGCTTGGATTATGAACGGTCAGAAGTTGGTCCATTAGACGCCCTGAACCCCCAGGTTGGCTCAACCGTAATTGCTCGATGATTAGAATAGAAAATATGATGTCATCTGATAAATGGAGTCCGTGGGGGTACATTTCTAGCAGTGCAAGTGGAAGTGCTCTCTCGCCAGGTTTACGCTTACGACGAGATGATGTGAATTTTGCCACTGTAATTGGGAATCCGTTAGCATGTAGTACTGTGCACTGTCACAACTGTTGTCAGTGATTCTGAGACGAATCAGAAATTCAACGAGGTGTGTTCTCACGACGTCTGGTGTCTGGCTGCAGTCCCAACTGAGGTCGCTTATCGTCCACTCAAAACGCGGCTGTTGAATGAAATGAGAAAAGACTTAGTACCGCTGTAAAACCGGAGAGAGATTGGACAAGGGATCACCTGTTTATTGCCCTCCTTTCTGCGAAGGATGGAATTGAGCTCGTATTCTACACCACGGACACTGATCATTGCAGTCCTATCCGGTGGATCGAGTTCAAAATCCCCAATGACCTCTCCCGATTTGTTATGTCCACGGCGAAGGATAGTAGTATATGTTCCAGGGGAAAAACAATTCACCTGGACGGCTACATGATAATTGGCATGAATCGATGGTTCTTGTGCCTGAGGTATCACAATCATCGAGTTGCAATCGGTCAGTGAAGGAGTAAAGGTAAAGGTGATTGGTGAATTATTTATTGGTGCACGGGAGCTGAAGCTACGATGAGAAACCGAGGCATCCTCGTCGTTGTTGCCATGAATTGGAACACAACCTGAATCAATATTGGAACCAGACACGCCATAATTCCGCGCAAAAAAGGCATTCACAGACAATACACCGATGTGTGTTTTATTCCTCGATTTCGAAGGAGCAGGATTTGCCCCATCGATAGAGGTGCTAGCGGTACTAGCAGAAGATGCTCCCCACTGCGCACTGTTAAGTGGTCTCAGTCAAGCAGACAGAATTATGTTAGCAATGCAACAGCCGGCAGACCTCTGGGAACTGTGTGGTAATGGTGGTGGGCTTGGTGATGGTGGTGGACTCTTTCCATCTCTTGGACTCGGCGTTATTGGCGGTGTTGGCGGTGTTGGTAGAGGACGGACCATGGGTACTATGTGGAAGAGGGCTTCAAAGGTGAAGCTAGATTCTTATATTTAGTACTCCACCACTGAAGTAACCAGGCTGAGTGATAATCACGAAATCAAAAAAAATCATGATAAGCACAGCATGCAACGAACGGTTTCTTGTGAGATGCAGATATTAGCTAACAGGTTGCGTTGGTTGACTGATGATGATCTCCGGTGCGGCGTGAATGAAACAAAGCATCTTCAAGAAGGGAATGCAGAGCATAATCATTTGTTGGGTCTAGTCGAGCTGATCGCTTTGTGGGCGCCTTTCAACGGTTTAGGTACACAGCCTCAAAGCTTCGATGTACATAGAATCCCGCGAACAGGGTGCGAAAGTACTAGCGATATATATCATAAGCAATGGAAGGTCTAACTCTGTCATGCAAATAAATCGGATTTCAGTAGAGAATAACTCACAGCCGCAGACAGACAAGTCGTGTCTGAATTAGGCATATTTGACAGAAATCCCGGCGGGTGAGCGCCGTTTACGTTCGATCACCAGCACAGACAGGACAATGTCATCCATGTAACTGTGCCCTTCTGTTGAAATCTCAATCAGAGCATAGGGGCAGTGTGAAGGAAAGCCATTCTCTGTAACATCGTCAGGAATGAACTTAGCGAGTATGATCCCTTCTAAACGACACTGGTATCATTCAGGATCCTACCTAGAACAGAAACAGTCGAGACAAGACGTACCACATATGGAATCCTATCACAGCTCCATAATAAACGAGCACCCTTGTCGAGTCTCCAATCCCAGACAAACTGGTAAAAGGATGGATGGATGAGCCACAATCCCTATAAAAAGGTTCAAGCTTAATTCACCTTTGGCTGGGGTACGTGAGCTTTGTTAATCACAGTTTCGAGTGGGTGGCGCTTTCCACGGGTGGTGATGGTTGGAGGTTTACCCCAAGACAGACCCATCTCAAACTGTCCAACAAAGTGGTCGGTATTTGTTCCAGATCCACGGAAAACTGAGGTCATGTAGGATGTCGGAGCAAAGCAATTCATATGCACAGAGATGCTATACTTGGGGGAAGGATTGTCCTCTTTTGGCCAAAGTAAAACGTCCATGGTGTTCATTAGCCTGGGAACAAAGGCATATGTGGAGGGAACAGCCCTCTCAGACTTGATTCTTAGGAAATATCAGCGTTCCATGACAACCACTAGAGATGGATCACAATAAATGTCTCACCCTTGTCTATAATTCTCTCGAGCAGCAGTGTTTTCTGCCATTTCAAGAGAAAGTGTATGGAACGCTGCAGTTTGTGCTGCAACCGCTAGGCTGAGTCCCTTCGGCACTTGCTTGGGCTTCCAGCTAAGGGTTACTTCGTCACCTGGGGTCTCTTCTGAAGCTGAAGTGAAGCTGATAGCAGAAGCTGTTTGACCTCTCTGATAGGAAACTGCTGGTGGTCCAATTAGATTCGTAGATGCTCCTGCTCCTGCTGAGTCAGAGCTACTGAAATTTTAGGCTGATTTCGGTGAATCGATGAAGGAGATTCACAAACCTATTGACTGAGAGAAGGATGTCGTCTATACCGGTAGCCGTCATTTAGCAATGCAAGGGAGAAGGTGGAGGTGGGTGGAGGAATGAGAAAGGCACAAGAAATTGCAAGACTACATCTTAACCAAGAACAAGTATATGAACATTAGATTGTTTTTGAATGGCTGTCAGTGTTCATGTCGCCGTTAGTGCTCTTTGATCATGATGGGACGAAGCAAGTGTGCTGCAATGCGCAATACCGATGATCTAGGCTGCACGTCGCGATGTCGAAGGGAATGTGGTTACGTAAGTATCGTAATGATCCGCTGTTCGACTAGGCTTAAGTTCACCCACACCACGGGGTTCCTTCCCCGAGGAGCTGCCCTCATTGAGTACTCTATAGGACAAATTTTTGGTAGCATACTGAACATGATACCGAAATATGGCCTTATATTGGTGACCTTCCAGCATAGAATGTGCGGAATTTCGAATGTGTAGATCGGACTGCTACAGAAGAAGTAAATTCAGTTACACTGATATCGTACATTCGGATTAGCACAGCTAGCTACGGCTGCCCATCCAACCATGATTTTATGAGGGTCTCAACAGACCATATCGGTCGCTGTGGCTTGATCTGCAGCCGGTTATCTTGAGCAGCGATCTGCTCCAAGGCAGATCTCTCGTGCAACCACGACAGTCCTCCAATAAAAAGCTCCCTTATCGTCTCCAGTTCAATGGTGACTCTGTGGCCATCGCTTTGCTGACGGATAGACTGAGGGGCCCCAATCCCATAAAACAACTTCAGCGCAATGAGGAGATCTGACGTCCGAATGATGTGGGGTTGAATAATTTCTAGGAGTGACAGCGATGGGGCTGCTGTGACAAGAGTGTGGAACAGTTCTTTGAACATAGCGCCTCTAAAATGAAGTTTGGCTCTCCTGAGATTGGGAAAGGAAGGTTCATTCTTCCAGTTACATTCGATGTCACATATGAGGTAGAAAGGATCAGGATTGTTGCTGATAACGACTAGATCCGTGAGCTGAGGGAAAACGAGGTGCTGACGGAGGCTTGCATGGATATACATAGAAAACGGTGCAAGGAGTGTGAAGGTTTGTAAGTATGGACTGAGTGCACGCAAAAGCAACATATACAGAGTGATGGGTTGCTCCTCGGAATATCCAAACTCATTAGCTGTTCTCTGGATGAGATCCAGCAATAAAATAGTTAGCGGGAAGCGCTCACTCATAGCCAAGAGAAGATGACTGATAGGTTGCTTCTGAAGATCCCATATATCTCTTTGCAGGTAGGAGCAGAACGATGCAAAAATGTTCAGGTTGGGTAAAATTAGTGTATAGAACTTGTATGGCGAAGATAAGGTCCTGACGAGCCTAGAGACTCGCGATAGAGAGAGACCAGTTGTTCCTCCATCTGTACAAGCGTACTGGAATATGATTTCTAAGATCTCAGGTGGGCATTGTTCCATGGAAAGATGTTCCTAGGTGTTAAGAAGGCACAAAACTGCTGGAGGATGGGAAATCTCATGATGCAAGTTGTTGCAATTCGAAATAGAGAGCGTGATGCGACACGTGCCAGAAAAGTCGCGTCGCGTCTTTACTACTGTAAACCATGGCATCCTCATCGGCTAAAGGCAAAAAATCACAACAGGACAACTCGGTCCCTTATGAACTACCATGGTACGCGTTTAAATGTATTATGCACGAATAACACGCTTAATAGCATCTTAGGGTTGAGAAATACAGGCCGACAATCCTTGACGATGTAGTTGGGAATGAAGAAACGATCGACCGGTTGAAAGTCATTGCAAGAGATGGAAATTGTCCTCATCTCATTATCTCAGGACTTCCCGGAATAGGGAAGACAACCAGTATTCACTGTTTAGCACATCAGCTATTGGGTGATGCGTACAAAGAGGGGGTGCTAGAACTTAATGCCTCAGATGATCGGTATGAGTTATCCCTCCTCCTGATGAATGTAGTACTTATTGAGGCTTTCAGTGGAATTGATGTGGTTCGCAACAAAATAAAGGCCTTTGCACAAAAAAAGGTTACACTCCCGCCAGGTCGCCATAAAATCATTATTCTGGACGAAGCAGATAGGTATGTCAGGGTATAGGCCAGCGCTTTTGACCTGTACACTAATGAAGTACAACAGTATGACAGCTGGCGCCCAGCAGGCGTTACGGCGGACAATGGAGATATATTCGAACACTACCCGATTTTGCCTTGCCTGTAACATGAGCAACAAAATCATTGAACCTATCCAAAGTCGTTGTGCTATACTTCGTTATGCCAAACTGCGGGATAAAGAGATCCTCAAGCGTCTATTAGAAGTATGCGAGTTAGAGACTGTAAGTGGTTAGACTACAATCCACCTTTCCTTTCTCATAGGAATTGTTGGTAGGTGAAGTATAACGACGAGGGCCTTACTGCACTTATTTTTACTTCTGAAGGGGATATGCGACAAGCCATAAATAACTTACAGTCAACGCATTCAGGTTTTGGTTTTATCTCTGCAGATAACGTGTTCAAAGTATGCGACCAGCCCCATCCAGTCATTGTCCAGTCCGCACTTCGGGCGTGCATCAAAGGGGATATTGATCTTGCAATGACCAAGCTGAACGAGTTATGGGATCAGGGTTACAGTGCTGTGGATATAATAGTGACATTCTTCAGGGTGGTGAAGACATTCGATGAGTTGGTACCTTTCATATCTTTGATCCACTTTCACATTGAAAGGACCTCGCAGGATGCCTGAATATACGAAATTGGAGTTCATTAAGGTACGCGCTGGACTTGCCTTCAGTGCCACACATCACATGTAACCTCATTTGTAGGAGATCGGATTCACACATATGCGGATTTTAGAGGGTGTTGGTACATTGGTACAATTGGCAGGCTTAGTCGCACGGCTATGCAAAATGGTTCGGTGATGTTTCTCCGTGACAGCTAAGTTCTAATTTTCATCCCCCAGAGTATGAAGCCAGAGTTATTTCAGCTATGATACTGTATGTAGCATATTTACTTTCTCGAATCTCAATGAATCTCGATTTCGCCAATATGACGTGACGCGACGACGTGTTCACAAATCAGCACGTGAAGAGTGACAGGCATGACGCGCTCTGTCATCAATGGTGTTAACGCTTGACTTGCTAATAAACTTCATGCACATCCAGGCTTGCGCTCGCAGCCCTCTCTATCCCTCTCACCACATCCTGTTATACCTACGCTGAGAAGATGGAAGACAGTCCTGTATCACAGCGCCTTCGTAACACCAAACATATCATTGTTGTTCTTTCTGGGAAAGGCGGCGTCGGAAAATCTTCTGTGACTTCACAGTTGGCCCTGTCTCTTTACGCTTCTTCTCCGACTGTCAAAATTGGGGTTCTGGATATCGATCTTACAGGACCATCAATCCCTCGGATGCTTGGTGTTGATATGTACCCCGTACATCAAAGTTCGGATGGATGGGTGCCTGTTTATGCTGATGGTGGCGAGAGGCGATTAGGGTGTATGAGTGTTGGCTTTTTAGTGAAACGAAGAGGGGATAGCGTTGTCTGGAGAGGTCCAAAGAAGAATGGCATGATTAGACAGTTCCTCAGTGATGTAAGATGGGGAGATCTTGATTATCTGGTGGTCGATACACCTCCAGGTACGGTAGTGTTCTCATTCATTCACTCACCGATACACCAACGTTTATTATCGTATCAGGCACTTCTGATGAACATCTATCACTCTTGGAACACTTAGCTGGGATCCACGATAAGCTTTCCGCTGTCATTGTCACAACCCCACAAGCTGTTGCACTCATGGACGTTATGAAATGTCTCTCGTTCGCACGGACAGTCAACCTTCCTGTTCTTGGTCTCATCGAGAACATGAGTGGTTATGTGTGTCCGTGTTGTGGCGAAATTACTCCAGTGTTCTCCACTGGAGGTGGTGTAGAGATGGCGAGGAAGGAAGGGCTGACAATGCTGGGCGCTTTGCCTATTGAGGGCGAGTTAGTGACTCTGCTGGATGCTGTGGCGCCGTCTCCAGAATCACCTTCAACTGTCGTCGGTAGTGAAACAACACCACTGCCGGGTAACTGCGTTAGGAATGGGGAAAGCAAAGAGAGCCTAGCATTCCCGCTTCTGCACAGATACGAGCAAACTTCATCCGCGAAGGTATTCAAAGGAATAGTCGGCACTATAATCGACGCTTTGAATGGAACCAGCAATCCATAATGACAGTGGCGTTCCGAACTTGTCAAGCCCCGTAATCTATTAACCAATGTTGGGTTTGTGCAGTCCCACACGAAGACATTCATCCGCCAGAATGACAGGACACATGGGAGGTGTAATAGTGGGTAAATTACGTCTTCTGATTAAGAACCTTGGAATGGGTAAAGACTGAAGTTGATAGTGTACGTATTTGTCGCTGTGGTTGTGGATGAAGAATGTCGTAAATTAGTTTTGAGGGAAGGAATCCAAAGAAAGTGAATTTATACGATGAGGGATGTTAGTAGCAATGGATACGATAATGGGTGACTGAGGATGATTGATGATTGGTTGAATATAGGATTACGGCATATTACGGTCAAGTGATAGTACACGATGCAGTTCGATTTTCTTAAATCGGCTGTCTTCCGAGACCAACTCAGCGTCTTTCTCTTTTCACCTCCTTCCCTCATCTTTACTTAACGATTTCATACCATCTTTCCCCTTTTCTGTCTCTAGGTACTTCTCTTAACGACGCCTTCTCTGCTATACATGAATGACCATCAACCCATCCCCATCATTCGCCCACCACGACGACGCCGTTCCAGTCTTCTCGACAGATGGATTCAACAGCAGAGATTAAGTACAATCAGCAGCTCAAGAAACAGTCATAGCTCAGAGCTTGCAGATACATTCGATACCACGATA
Source organism: Pterula multifida (assembly GCA_900068985.1). Taxonomy (NCBI): domain Eukaryota; kingdom Fungi; phylum Basidiomycota; class Agaricomycetes; order Agaricales; family Pterulaceae; genus Pterula; species Pterula multifida. The sequence continues at coordinate 13,584 of CEMT01387541.1, forward strand.
CCCTTACCCATACGAGGAACTCCCGCAAACCCTTACTTAGCTTATCCTGATATCCAACGAGGACATGACCTCATGGATGACGCAGGAACCGTAGAGAGCTATGAACTCTTTGATGACGACGAGATTGCTGAAAGCACTGTGGCAACAGAGCTGGTGAGTGTTGCCAACGTTGCAACTTTTATGGCATCGGTGTCCTAGCGACCTTAGCACTGAATGCCGCCACCACAGGTACTCGAGGCAACAACGCCCACGAGGTCAAAAATCCACGCATCCCTTCGTAACCTGCGCATACCTATGCCTTTCAAAACGAGCTCATCTACTCACATCGTTTCTTCAACGCCATCCAAATCACGGCTATCCATATTTCATCTGAGGCACCGACACGAACCTTCCCCATCTCCACGGACTTCACAGCTACCGTGGGCACCGCCAAATAAGCCTGGTCATGGACGCTCATCTAGCCTGTCTATACTAGGTTCACCATCTCCAACAATCTCAACAGCACGATCTCCCACACCTCTGTTTACCACCACTCCGCCTGACGATGATATCTCTTCCCAATTTCAGACTTCCACTCTGCCTAAATCGCGTCCATCTGTCTTAGGTCATTTTTCAACAAAGACCAATGCATCTGCTCTGGATCCTCAACTGGATGATACAGATATTGCACCACCGCGTCCTAGCTTTTCCTCCGCTTACACCTCAACAACTGGTGCGAGTGAGACTTTATCTTCCCACACTCAATCTTCCAACCATCGGCCACAGTACAAGTCTGGAACATCCTCCTTCACTGTCTGGACCAATAATACCGATTTGACACAGACAGACGATGAATGTTTGAACGCCACAAGCTCGAATGATAACCCCAGTGGAACACGTGCCATTTCCAGTTCTCCTCTTCTGTCTCTCAACGGACATAAAGTGGGGAGCACGACTCATTCAAACAGGATGCCCTTGACTTCAAGGTCTCCAAACGTTTCTCAATCCGACTGGTCGGAAAAAGATATCCCTGGGTCTCCCACAGAGACTGATCCAACCAAGCCACTAGAATTATATTCGTCCAGTGGTAAATCGTCCTCCTTTATCGGGAGTACCAAGGCATCTTCCTTCATTGGGAGTACAAAAACCCCATCGATCATTGGGAGCACTAAAGCACCCTCTTTCATTGGAAGCACTAGAGGATCCAAGAGATCCAAGAAGTTGATAGTCAATGGTATCGCTCCTGGAGACGATCAACGAGTAGACGGAATCAAGCGATGGTGCGAAAATTTTGGAGAGGTCAAGAGGATACTCAGGATGCCCAACGGGGAGCTGATGATTGAGTGGATGGATAGTCATGTCGCCGACACGGTATGTTAGCTTTCATCATCTAGAATACTGATAACCCAAATTTTTTTTTCTAATCCCAGGTATGTCGACTGAGGGCAGGAGTTAAGATACCAGGAGTAGGTAGTGTACACATATCCTGGTGTCACGGTAAGAAACGATGAACTTAACAGGTCGGTTTTACTCTACTATACAACTCTTCTTCACGCTTGGACTTAGCCCTCTCTTAGCCCAAATTTTTCATCCCGTATTCGACTGTCTCATCCTGGCATGCATCAACATATACCATGGACACACGATCTTTAATTTTATTCATTCTTGCACATATTTGGACTCTACAATGACATCTTGCATCTACGCATCTTCGACACATGTATATTTCCTTTTTTTTTTTACGCCTTTTCACGTCTGTATGACCTTATGCCGTACGCTATTTCCTCCGTTAGCTTGATTTGACGGCCTGACTGATTAGAATTATTCTAGCCCAACATACCATGCCTACCACCTTCATTTACCTCACCCCATTCGACCTAATCCATCGTTGGAACATTCTTGATTGGATTTT
>CEMT01387546.1:14824-30323 GCA_900068985.1 Pterula multifida
TGACCACCACCACCCCGATAGAAGTTAAACGGGTTTATCGCATTTTTCTATCTTCAAAAAAATTCTAGCAAGAGTGTTAGTATCGTAAGTCACTTGCCAGGTTGTAACATAGAACAGTTCACTTTTAGATGTCTTAATTGCCATATACAGGTTGCAACAAGGACCGCAATCTGCGCCAAAGTATACCACACAGCCCTTGAATTTGTTATTTCGCTTAAATCCCTGAAATCTGCTTCTCTTTCCCTCTGATATTGCTGCTCGCGACGAATATCCTCCAATTTGCTGTTCAAATCCCTGATTTTAGAAGCCATCTCAGCGACATGAGATCGGTCGTGCTCCACGTCAGGTTTAGTGGTGCCAACTGTAATGTCAAGGTGAAGTCGTATGTGCGTGCTGGAGAACCAAGAACTGTAATTTGTGGACAGGCATATAGAGTGATCGCCTGCTTCGTGAGATGTGAATGTGAACCGCCCATCGAAGGGGCCACGAGTGCGAACGACTTGATGACCGTCTGCTTCCTGAATGTGAAAGAAGAAAAGGTTGTTACATGCATGAAACACGAGATGAGGAATGTAAACGACGTACAGCTACTTCAACGAGTATTCCAAGGTTATCGTTCTCCACGTAGGCCCGTTGACCGTCAGCCCATTCTAAAGCACGGTAATGACCTGAACGCCAGCACAAAAATCAAAATTTCAGGTCCCAAATGAAGTTGCATTATAAATTGCTCAACCTTCGACGACGGTGTCAGTTGGTAACTCTTCTATGAAGCAACGTTTCTCATTAGCATCTAGATAGAAATGTAATGCATTGGCATATGCGGCCAAACAAAAGAAAGAAAGCAGGGGTCGAATCATGAACATGGTAGACGTGTGGATAGATTATGTAAGTCAAATGGGTGAAGAATTACAGTGTGAATGGGTGTGTGGTATACATAAAGAGCTCGTTACAACAACATTACAGTAGATATAAATCCAGAAAGAAAAAACAATCATTACACCGAAGACGGTGAAAGAACAAGTAAAAATCTAGGCTCGTGCAGCGATAGCGTCTGTCTTGAGTGCTGCATCTGCCAGCGCGAGTTCAAACGCGCGCAGATGCTCTTGAACAACTTGCCTCCCATTAAATGTAGCAGAAGTCATTTGATTGTCCACGATGCCCACTTCCCATCGCTCAATCTTAAGCCGGCTCTGCTCGGCAGAGTCCCAATCTGTTCTCCAACCTCCTAGTTTATTCTTGAGAGCACGGATTTTCCGGCCTGCATCTGCCGTCGCGGCACCATTCACTTGTGTTTGGTCGGAAATAACGGAGAGTGAAGACAAGAGTGAGGTAGTGGATGAACGAAGGGAAGCGAGTTGCGGCACAAAATCCCCGAGATGGTCACCTTTGGTAACGACGGGAGAAGTAGGTGTAGTCGGGATGGATTCCTCTGTGGATGATCGCTTGTGTCGACTTGGTTTCTTCTTTCTCTGAGAAGTTTCGTCTGGGTAATCGTTGTCTCCGGTATCTATCCCTTCCAGTTCATCTAACCGTCCAAGTAAATCATTCCCGCCCACCTCACCAGCAATCTTTCTAAACTCTCTATCGTACTCGAGCAATTCACGCAGTTGCCCTTCTCTATCACGAGTGGTATCATTCAAATGTCGTATAACATCGGCTGCAGTCTTCTCTAAGGTTGGTTGATGGTAAGCAGATGTAGTTGAAGACGTGTCTAGTTGACGAAGACGGGCGAGAAGGGTATTCGTAGACTCTAGGTTCTCGGATAATATGTCCATAGGATCATATTCCGACTGTATATCGTCTTCCTTTTCATTTTCTGGCGTAGATGGTTGTTCTGAGGGAGAAGAAGGCGCGTCTATGAATGTGCTGGAGCTGTCCGCTGAGACAGAATCCATGTCAAGGTCTGGAAGAGAAGCAGAATGTTGTGGATTAACGTCTATGCCCTCTGCACCCTCGTCGTATTCGATACCAAACTCCTCCGCGAGTAGTCTAGACCCAGCGCTGGGCTCTGGCATGAGAGCGACTGCTAACTCGTGAGCCAGAGAGAAGCGGCCATTGGTACTGGCGTCATCGTCATTGAGAGGGAGTAGTGGAGATGAAGAAACACGCTTTGAAAAGCCTAGACGAGACGGAGATTTTCTGGGAACGCTGTGAGCTGGGGTAAGGTAGTCGTCGGTGAAGGACATGGTAGTCGGAGTCCAAAGTATTTATTGTTTATTTATTTATTATTTATCCTGAGATGGACAACATATAAATATACAACAATCAAATAAGGACAAAACCCTATTTAGGTCCCTTGACACCAACTATCATGGACAGAATCAAAGAGGTGCCCTCTTATCCTCCTCGTATCTTTGCGTTTCTTATCCAGTTATACGTCTATCCTTCTAGAGACTCGCTGGGCTCCGTGCAGAAGCTGACGCCAACGCAGATCGCGCGGATGAAGCGGAGAAAAAGAACAAGCTATACGAACAGCAGATCCTCGAGAAGGACCAGGAGATCAGCTCTCTCAATCACAAGATGTCCATCCTCGAAACAAGCTTAGACGATGCGGAGGCGAAGCTCAAATTGTCTAAATCCGAGGTCGAGGCTGGAGCCTCTTCTCAGACGCACATTGAACAGCTCACCCGCAAGGTTCAGCTCCTGGAAGGGGAGCTTGATGATGCGGAGAAGAACGTCAAAGAAACGATGGAAAAGTAAGGATCGCAGTTGTACGATATACACCCTTGTTGATTCCGCACCGTCTCACAGGTTACGGCAAGTCGATCTCAAGGCAGAACACTTTGAACGCCAACTACAGCGTGCAGAGCAGGAGCGCGATAAGTGGGAGAAGAAGTTTGAAGTCAGCAATCCCACCTGTGCTCTTATATCTATTTTAACATCACGCACACAGGAATGTGAAGACAAGCTACGCAAGACCAAGGCTGAGATTCAAGAACTTGAACAGAGTATGGGCAGCCTGTAGTTTCGCATACCCTTGGTTCCCCGCTAGTTCTTGTTCCATCTGTCTGCTCTTATGACTCTGGCACAATCATTTCTCTCCCTTTTTTTGTTTCTCATATATTAGTATAGCAAATGATTGAACAAGTCCTACTTTCTCCAAATCATAGCACCACTATCGCACAATACTCAAGCCTCTTCTCTGAATTTGAGGGATACGGAGTTCACACAATGGCGTTCATCGGCTGTGTGGTGTTTATCATTGTCAGCTCAGGTCCTGCCGTTACAAAAAAATTAAGTGACTGAGACGAGACTTACTGGAAGTAGGAAATCCTTCTCCTTTGAAGACATGTCCAAGATGCCCTCCACAAGCAGTACAGGTTATTTCAGTTCGAACTATTCCCAAACTTTTGTCTTCATGCCGGGTAACAGCATCAGGAATAGCTACAAACACGCCATGAGCGTTGTGCTTGACTGGTTCTGGTCTCTTACCTACCTTCGAAGAAGGCTGGCCAACCGCACCCACTCTTCAACATATAAAATGCATATCAATAACAAATGCCACAGATAGGCTCTATCGATGACGTACATCAAACTTGCCGGTACTCTTGTACAAGGGCGTTCCGCACCCAGCACAATTATAAACACCAGATTGATAGTGTTTATCATATTCACCAGTACCAGGACGTTCTGTACCCTTCTGACGAAGAATCCTAAACTGTTGAACCCACCAGAGCCTGAGGAATACATAAACTTCACACCAATATAAGTAGCTTACATACTTGTTCTGGTGAGAGAATAGCTCTCCACTCTTGTTCAGATTTTTGCACGTTAGACATAGTTCTCTTGTACACTGCACTCTGAGAACGGGCTAGCCGGGAAACACGATGAAGGTTAAGACCAAGATGATTCATCCACTTACGTCAGCACAGGCGTGCTAATTCATCATCGTCAGATTCCAGCCGATGTACGTTGTAGGGTAAATAATAAAAACGGTCTAACTGGCCAGAAAAACTACGTCTACGAAGCGAAAGAGGAAACGTGCTCCTCAACCACCTTTTTGATTTTAGCTTCCAGCTCCGGTGTGATACTTCCAGCAGAGATCTCCTCCAAAAGAGCCGTTTGGGCCGTGGTCAGATGCGACCGGAACTCAGCTTCCCACTTGGTGATCTTGTCAACGGGAATAGGGTCAAGCTGGAGAAAATCATCAAAAAAACCCCCGAAAAAGAAAACAAGAGCTACTAACCAGACCGTTAACACCAGCATAAATGATGGGAACCTGGACCTCCATTGGCATTGGCTGGTATTGACCTTGCTCTGTTGTTAGATAAAAAGTTAATCTGGGGTAATTGCATGGTGAATAAAAAAACATCGACGTACTCAGCAACTCAGTCAAACGAGATCCACGAGAAAGGAGGAAGCGAGTGGACGCATCAAGATCAGAACCAAATTGGGCGAAGGCAGCGACTTCACGATATTGTGCGAGGTAAAGTTTTAATGAACCAGCAAACTTCTTCATGATCTTACTGGATGAGACTAAGTACCAAATGAAATGGATTAAAGATGATCAGTAGCTTACGTCTGAGCCGCGGAACCGACACGAGATACAGAAAGACCGACGTTGATAGCGGGTCTGACGCCTCGGAAGAAAAGCTCGGCCTCCAAGAAGATCTGGCCGTCAGTAATCGAAATGACCTGGAGTGGGAGTGAGACGGCACAGGCTCAATACAAGGGGAAAACCTTACGTTAGTGGGAATGTAAGCAGACACATCGCCACCCTGGGTCTCAATGATAGGTAGAGCGGTCAGAGAGCCACCGCCAAACTTGTCGCTCATCTTGGCAGCACGCTCCAGGAGACGAGAGTGGAGGTAGAAAACATCACCAGGATAAGCCTCACGACCGGGAGGGCGACGAAGTAGCAGGGACATCTGACGGTAAGCAACAGCTTGCTTGGACAAGTCATCATAGATAATGAGAGCTGACGGGGGAGTAGAAAAGTTTAACGTAAGAAGAGTGAGTGAACACACTATGCATACCGTGCTTCCCGTTGTCACGGAACCATTCACCCATAGCACAACCGGAGAAGGGAGCGAGGTACTGCAGTGGGGCGGCCTCAGAGGCAGTGGCAGCAACAACAATTGAGTACTTCATAGCATCGTTCTCTTCGAGTGTCTGGACAAGCTGAGCAACAGTGGAACGCTTCTGGCCTACGGCGACGTAGACACAGTATAATTTCTTAGACTCGTCCTTGCCGTCGTTCCATCGTTTCTGATTGAGGATGGTATCGATGGCGACAGCAGTCTTGCCAGTTTGACGATCGCCAATTATAAGTTCACGTTGTCCACGACCAATAGGAACCATGGCATCAATGGGTTTAAGACCAGTCATCATGGGCTGGTTGACCGATCGACGAGGGAGAATACCAGGGGCCTTGAGAGAAGCACGACGACGTTCAGTAGCTTCAATAGGACCTTTCCCATCGATTGGGTTACCAAGAGCATCAACAACTCGGCCCAAGAGGGCAGGACCCACGGGAACATCGACGATTTGTCCGGTACGTTTGACAGTGTCACCCTCCTTGATGAGACGGTCATTGCCGAAGATAGAAACACCAACGTTGTCGGCCTCCAGATTGAGGCACATGCCACGAATACCAGAAGAGAATTCCACCATCTCCTCGGCTAGGCGCCGAAGGAGTAAATATGGGATGCGGAAGAAATAGGAATAGTGAGCGGATACCTTGGACGTTTTTGAGACCCCATACACGACCGATACCGTCACCAACACCTTTCAAAAAGTACGGACATAAGCTCCCGCCCCCCCCAAAAAAAAGATAAAAGCAAGCTTGAAAAAACGTACTGAGTACGCGACCAGTTTCCTCAACGTTGGCTCCAACTGAGGTGCCAGCAATACGAGATTCCAAAATGGAGGAGACTTCAGAAGCAGCTGTTAAATGCGCAATGTCAGAAGAGATAATATAAAGTAGAAACGTTGAAAAAGGCGAGTCTACCTGGCTTTGCGGTTGCGTAGGCGCGAGTTGCCTGTTATTATAGATTTAAAGTTGGTTAGTGAGTTGGCAAGTGGTATTAAAGAAGCTAGAAGATTCTGTTTACCTTTGGTGAAGCGACCAGCGCAGCTCTGCGCGCGTTGTTTAGTAAAGCAATGCGGTGCATTGTGAATGGGATGAAGGAATGGATGGATGGCGGACGAGCGACGAGGAAGAGTTCGGGTCGAATTTTGGGGGCGGAGTTCAAATATCACCCACCCGTCACACCTCCGTCACGTCACAACAGTCAATGCTCACACCAATGTTTCGCGCATGTGCTCGCGGTACGTGAATTATTCTTTTTGCAGTGTTCTACTGAACTTACTCTCGATTACAACAGATTTATTGACGCGTAGCGTGCACACAGCCGTTTCAAAGCCTGCACATGCACTCGACTTACTGCGTTCACAACCAGATCACTACATTGTTGCCAACATTGTCGGAAGAAAGTACTTGCTTGCACCAAGAGACGTGCTGACGGTGCCGCGACTAAAGGACGTGAAAGTAGGAGATGTAGTGGCGCTGTCGGATATACACGAAGTTGGGTCGCGCGAATATACGTTGCGAGGAGACCCATACTTAGCAGAGGGCCAGGTTGGGGTCAGTGCTACGGTGATTGAACACACGAAAGGGAGGTTTGAGAGGATATTTAAGAAGAAACGACGTAAAGGATACGCGAAAACGAAAACACACAAACAAGGCTACACCAGACTTAGAATTGGAGATTTTGCTTTAGCTACAGATTCAGAATAAATTTATTTGTCGGGTCACGCGAGTCGTCGCTACCTCTCTTTTCATCGCTCACTCCCATCTCCCGGGTTCAGGCTCCTCATGTTTCTGAAATGCCCAAATTACTCTCAAATCCATCCTTCATCCCACCCACCGACGATGCTGAAGATTCAGACGATGATATCTGTCCCGTCTGCGATGGCCAATGTACCTGTAGACCTGATCCTTCTCCCCTTACCCACCAACAACACCAGCTAGATCTCTCTTCAGATAATCGTTCAAAACCCCTCAAAATCAGGCTCACCATTCCTCCAACCATGATCGCCCAGCAGTCATCTTCATCCAAGCCCTCAAGCAGAAAATCAAAACTTGCAACCACGCCGTCTCGTAAACAACCCAACCCACCAAAACGACGTCAATCAACCGATGTCAGAACGGCTTTCCTCCAATCCTCATCGTCTAAGAACTCCCGCATCCCATCTCATACCCGATATCCAACTTTCCTTCCAGCCTCCGCCATATCCGCCGCCTCGGACTCTGAGTCTTCTGCTAGCTCAGATTCAATTTCTTCACTGTCCTCCTCTGATCGTGAACACCAGAATAAGGTCGACCATGACGATGGCAACGAGTCATCGTCATCGTCATCATCATTTCATGAGGAACATGAGCACCTCGACCGTGCCCATAACTCGGACAGATCTTTGTTTGAAGAAAAGGCACGTCTCAAACGCGAGCTTCTTGGTAGCCACGATCGGACTAGGAAGCGCTTCCGCAACGGAGGTAATGCCCGTAAAGACTACACTTACCACCATCCCAACTCTTCTATCTCCGTTAGTGGCAATAACAGCTCTGGCGATGATGAAGATGACGAGAATCAAGCCGACGAAGAAGAGGGTGGCCAATATGATGAAGCAGGCGAGAGCGATGATGAGTCCGTCGGAGCTCCCCGTTATATCGGTTTTGCGACTGGCTGGTCAGACGATGAAGAATCTAGCTTTGACGCTGATGTCTTCTTTGCCGGTCTTTCCGATGGTAGCTCCGACGAGGCATCTGATATTATGGATCAAGACGAAGAGCAGGACGTTAGCTCACCTCATCCACCCCAACTAACCCTTACACAACGATCCAACAGCGACTTGTCTCTTCAGAACGCTCTCCATGCTGAATTCGAGGTTTCCGAGAGTTGGGATGGCCAGATCTTGTTCACCAATAAGTTGAAAGAGCCTCTTAACAGGCCATCTCCTTTGGTCGCCGTTGATATGTTATCCTATCCAGAAACTAGCGCGATCCCGAGCGATACACCGGTCAGTGCATCGGATGATAAGGACGATATGTTCATGTCCGAAGGAGAAACCACGGAGGAAGAGCTGGTCGGTGCAGATGGGTTACCAACGGAGTTGGCCATGCGTCTCTTTTCTATGCCGTCTTCTTTCAACGTCCACTCCAATTCTAATCCCGATAATCTGATCCAGAAGCGCTGTGCTTCTTCCAAGGGCCGCTCCAGCAGTGATAGCACTTCCAAAGTGGCTGGTGACATTCGTCATCCCTCTATGGGTGGCTTCTGTCACAATCTTGTTACCCATCCAGCACACGCCGTTATCGAGCCATCCACAGCAAAAGATACCATTCCTCGACCTTTCTTCCAACTCTCGTCGCGATCTCCAGGATATGTGAGCGTTATTCACTTCTCCCGAGGGATATTCTAATTCAATGTTATTCATTATTAGCGTCGAAGACAGGCCTCAATTACTGAATCATCTATACCTCCTTCCTCTCCTTATGTCTCCTCGTCTATCGAGTTTACCAGCGATGCCATCGATATTGATATCGATGATTTCCTCAATGATACTTGTTCCGACGATGCTTCCTCCTCTCGATTGGAGTCATTGTTCCCTCCTGCACCGGAGTCATGTCATCATATTCAAAATTTCCATCGCTGGGACCTTATCTCTATTGGTGCCTTCCGCACTCGGGAAACCTGCTCACTCGTAACAATTCCCTCCCTTACGGTAGATCCGTCCGTCATTGGCTCACCCGAGCTAACAATCCCCACCAGTCCTCTGAGTGGCCTTCTTCCATACAGAAGGCCCCTTTCTACTCCCAACTCGCCTACTCTTTCCAGTTCCAAGCTTGACCCAAAGCAAATCCCACAGAAGGACCCCAAACCACGTCTTCATCCTCATTATCCTCACGAGCCGAAGAAACAGAAAAAGATGAAGTACCGGAATGTGCACCATCAATACCATAAGCATCTTCATCATCCAAATCTGAAAAAACGCGGAACAATCTCTGTTCAGCGTATTAAAAACTCCTCTGCAGCACCTACATCTTCCCCTTCTTGAACTTTTCTACTTATTCCTTGTACTATTCAATATCTAACCATCTCCATTCTCAACCCTTTCTGAATCCCTGCCTAAGTCATTAGTCTTATTCATTGTAACATCTGACCAGCGTTCCTCATCCAGCTTCCTTTCTCCATGTTTTCGAGTCTTTCGTCCTTATCCTGTATAGAATAGCTACTCAAGAATTTTGTTCCCACATTCGTTCTGCGTACTCCTATTTTTCTCCCTCATCCCGTTCTCTTCCTCCTCCAGTGTATTGTTTGTCGTCATGACTTCACGATTTTTTTCATTCCCCTTCCCCCTTGAATCGGGTTTTAAGCCTTTCTTTTGTGGAGAGTCAAAATCAGGATGTACACATTTGTACATGGGTACCACAAATAGTCAATATTATGTAATAACATATCAATTTCGCCTGCTTAGCCATTTCAGCTTGACCTTACACGCTCATCTTCATAGTGATGCTAGGATGGGGATCGTACCCCTCAATAATAAGATCTTCGTATCTAAAATCTTCAATATCGCGGATATCATCTTGTCTATCGAACCGTAACTTTGGGAACGCGCGAGGAGTCCTTTCAAGCTGCGTTTGCAAGGCCTCGACGTGGTCTTTGTAAACATGGGCGTCTCCAAGCTGAATAATAAGTTCGTGAGCCTCTGTCCCAGTGATATGGGCTATCATATGTGTTAGTATAGCGTAAGATGCAATGTTAAACGGGACGCCGAGCCCTAGATCGGCTGAGCGTTGGAACATGAGGCAGGAGAGCCTTGGTCGTTTTCCAGATTCGGTGGGCAGATGGACGTAGAATTGGCAGAGAAGATGACACGGGGGTAACGCCATTTGTGGTATATCTATGTGAGAAGAGTGGTAAATCGGCAGAAACTTTGATTGGGGTTCTGGTGGACTGACTAGCCTTTTGGATTCCAAGCACTCATGATGATCCGACGATCTGTTGGATTTTCCTTGATCTTCTGGATACACTCCTTTAGCTGATCCACTCCCTTGCCTGTATAATCCGCATCGCAATCAATATACTCTGCACCAAAGTGTCTCCACTGGAATCCGTAAACAGGACCCAGATCGCCCCCGCGTCTATGACCAAGGCCCCTGCTCTCCAAGAACACCTTTGAGCCATTTCCATCCCAGATCTTTACGCCCTTGTTAGAAAGCTCAGTCGAGTCTGTCTTGCCTTGAACAAACCAGAGCAGTTCTTCGATGATTCCGCGTGAGAATGTGCGTTTGGTAGTGAGTAAAGGTAGAGTAGAATCAGAGAGTGAGAAGCGGAGAGAAGGCGGGGCGAAGATAGAGATTGTCCCTGTTCCTGTACGATCTGGACGTGTTTCTCCTCTTTCTAGGACATCTCGAATGAGATCGAGGTAGAGGTACTCTTGGTGACGCATATTGAGACGCGTTATCACTGGAAAGATGATCAGCAATATCAAGGCAAACTCGATTGCTCTAGTACAAAGCCAAAGAACAGACTCGATTTTAGAGTTGTATCACTGAGATGGAATCAGATTTTCGTTGGGTAGGAGGCTGAACGCAACGAGGTTGGTTAATTCGAAAATCGCGACGCGATCGTGATTAAAACCAAATAGTTCACGTGAAAATCACGAGAGCAAATTAATTACTAATACTAAATAGTAATGCGCGTAGCACTTTCTCTGGCGCAAAAAGCTTGATATCTGGATTCTGCAACACAAATAGATACAGGCTATATATCAACAGGTCCTAGCTCCTGATCAACGTCCCCCTCAGCATCTGCGTCAGCATCTGCCCTACCACTCATCAGCCTCTCTGTGTACGATGGGTCTAGGACTTCAGCTTTAGCCTCATCCCTTTCTTCTTCCTCTTCAGTCCCAATCGAGGCATGAGTAAGTCGTATAATTTCCCACTTATCTTGATATTCCTCATGCTGCTGTTAGGAGATGGTCAACAAGAAGAGGGAATGCATGAGAATCAGAAAAAATATGCCCACGTTGGCCCTTCTTTTTTTCAAAATCATCTTTCTCTCAATGTTCTTGTAATACGCGCCTTTGCTTCGCCCGACTGAATTTCCATCCTCTTCTAACACGAGTAAAAATTCGTTCGGAACTTCCTTTTCAATCTTGATTGTTTCGTAATCGCGAACAAACTGGAAGGTAGTCTCCTGGGATAACATAGAGCTGTGAGCACAGGAAAACGGGACTAAAGGGGCACGAACGGACCCATTCTTGCTCTTGAACTTGGTAAGGTCTCGTGGCAGCTCGTCGTTCCTTGAACTCCACTGCTGCTGCATCGGTCTCAGTCAGATAATAGGCAAGGAAATGGTCTCCATCCGACTCCATGGGTCGGAGAATGGCACAATCCAGTCTGGGGTCGTCAATCTTGAACCAGATGTGAGTTGGTTCAATGATACTGAGATGGACAATGTATGAGGCTTACTTCTGGTGGCCTTTCGCCTGGCCGCTCAGAGAACCTAAACAGATCATAGGCGTTCTCCCAAATTTCACTGTCTGGTAGTATTTGATAACTATCAACGGCTTTGATGCCCTTTTTGGTTGGATGAGACAAGGTTGAAAGATCGAAGTTGGCATTGCAAGAGGCAAAAGAGGATTCGATAGTGGCGATTTGAGCCGCGTGTGAAACATCCACGGGTGTTAGTTGGTTGCGAGGTCTATACTTTTTATGAGTCGATGGTAGGATAGGTGTTTAATTGCTACATACTGGTCCGTGACGGTTGCTTTAGCAGCCGAATTTCTTTCGCCCGTTATGTATTCCGTCCGTCGAAGCCACGGTACAGAAACTGTATGGGGTATTGGGGTAGACGTGCCGGTTCCAGGGGCGGAAATTGCAATATGGCCATTCAAATGCAGATTCTGTGATGGTCCAGAGTGATCTGCGACAAGGTATGCGTCGGCTGGATCGAGATCAGCATATGTAAGTGGATCGCTATTGGGGTTTAATTCTAGGATGCTTCAGAATAACTAGCTTCACATGCACGGCTGAAATCTTACTCACCACTATCATCAGCTGTTTCGTCCCACAGAGAGTCCCACAGACTTAGGTCAAGAGGCATTCCACATTCAGCATCGACGATCATTGGGATTGGTGTATCATCAATAATAGCATCAAGGAACTCGGGTTTGGCATATCTTTTTGGGGTTGTGTGTATCGAGAGTAGCTTGGGGGGACATGGAGGAGGAGGTAGAGGATTACCGTATCTGACACGGACGAGGAGGTCTAACTTGGACTTGGAAAGCGACATACTTGAGGCGACACGCGTGAGCATGTGACCATTCTAGCCAGAAAGGCAAACACCACCAAATAAATTGAAGGGGCAGTGTGACTTTGAAAGTCGACAGCACCCTTCTCCAAAACACATCGACGTTCCACTTCCACGTTCAACACCTGCCACACCTCCTCTCTCCATCATGGCTGACACCACAAAGCCAATCGCCTTCTGCGAGCATCTTCAGCTATCTTCTTTAGGCATCCAACCTGCTTCTATTTCTTTTCAAGTACCATTTTTCTATGGCGCGTCCCTGTTCGTGCACTCATGACTCATTATTTACCAGACGCTCACTCTTGAATCCGACCATTTCATTTGCGTACGAGAAAAAGTTAATGAACAAAACCAAGTTGTTATCATAGACCTTGCCGATGCCAACAGTGTCCTCCGGCGACCTATCAGTGCAGATTCTGCCATTATGCATCCTTCTCAGAAAGTACTGGCTTTGAAGGGTAACCAGCTTCCCATGCTGTGCATGTTTTATTACGTTTATTCACTATTACTCCAGCTGGTAGAACACTCCAAATCTTCAATATTGAGGCGAAACAAAAGGTCAAATCGCATAACAACAACGAGGATGTGGTTTTCTGGAAATGGGTGTCCAACACCACGATTGGAATTGTCACTGAGACTTCCGTCTTCCATTGGACCGTTTCGGATCAGACGTCTCCTCCTCAAAAAGTGTTTGACCGCCACCCAACCCTTGCTGGTGCCCAGATCATTAACTACCGGGCAACATCAGACGAGAAATGGCTGGTACTCATTGGCATATCTGGCAATGCCCAGAACCCTTCTGCTTTTAAGGTCAAGGGTGCCATGCAACTCTACAGCAGAGATCGTGGTGTCAGTCAACCCATTGAAGGCCATGCCGCAGCGTTCGCTGAGATGAAGCTTGATGACCACCAACATCCAACTAAACTTTTTACCTTTTCCGTGCGCACTGCTACCAGTGCTAAGGTCAGTCGATTTGCTTTGCTTTGTCAGTTCCCATACGACGTTGAATTCATCTCGTCAGCTCCACGTCGTCGAGATCGATCATACTGCTCCTGACCCTCCATTCGTGAAGAAGGCTGTTGACGTCTACTTCCCTCCCGAGGCCACCAATGATTTCCCTGTTTCGATGCAAGTTTCTAAGAAGCACGGCATCATCTATCTTGTCACCAAATACGGTTTCATTCATCTGTACGATCTTGAAACAGGTACTTGCTTGTATATGAACCGTATTTCTGGAGAGACCATCTTTGTCACTGCGGAGCATGAGGCTTCCAATGGCCTCATCGGCGTCAATAAGAAAGGCCAGGTGCTCAGTGTAAATGTTGATGAGCAGACTGTGATCCCTTACATTCTGTCCGTGCTCAATAACACAGAGCTTGCTTTCAAGCTCTCGAGTCGTGCCAATCTCCCTGGAGCTGATGACCTCTATATTCAACGCTACCAACAGTTGTTCCAGAGTGGCCAATATGGTGAGGCTGCTAAAGTTGCTGCCAACTCTCCAAGRGTAAGCTCCTTTAATCTGACTTTTGCCTTTCGATTTACCAGCTTCGCGTAGGGTATACTGCGTACCACGCAAGTCATTGAGTCCTTCAAGCAAGTGCCATCAACTGGCGGCCTCTCTCCTATCCTACAATACTTTGGCATCCTTCTAGAAAAGGGGGAGCTCAACCATCTTGAGACCCTCGAGTTGTCGCGTCCTGTTTTGCAACAGGGACGGAAACATCTGTTGGAAAAATGGTTGAAGGAAAACAAGGTTTGTACCCATCATTGCTCCCTACACCGTTAGTATAATCTTCCCTTCTGTTACAGCTTACTTGCAGCGAAGAACTAGGGGATATTGTCCGTCTTCATGACATGACACTGGCCCTCAGTGTCTATCTGCGCGCCAATGTTCCTAACAAGGTCATTGCCTCCTTTGCTGAGTTAGGTCAAACCGAGAAGATTGTATTGTACTCAAAGAAGGTCGGCTACACTCCAGACTACAGTGCCTTGTTGCAGCACGTCATGCGCACCAACCCGGAGAAAGGAGCGGAGTTTGCAACTCAGCTTGCCACCGATGAATCTGGTCCTCTCATCGACATTGAAAGGGTATCATCATCTGTACTTTGAATCCTTTTTGAAACTAATCCTACTTGATTTCAAGGTTGTCGATATATTCATGTCCCAAAACATGATTCAGCCTGCAACGTCCTTCCTTTTAGATGCATTGAAGGACAATAAGCTAGAGCAAGGTCCTCTACAAACTCGTTTGCTTGAGATGAACCTTCTCCACGCTCCTCAAGTTGCCGATGCCATCCTAGGAAATGAAATGTTTACACATTATGATAGACCAAGAATTGCCAATCTATGCGAAAAGGCTGGCTTACTGCAACGGGTAATTTTCATTCAATCGATCCATTGTGTTCCAGCTCAACGATTTCCAGGCGCTAGAACATTATGAAGACCTCGCTGACATTAAGCGAGCGATGGTTCACACTCAAGTCCTACCTGCTGAAGTAAGTGATCTTACCTTGAATAATACTTTCTGCAACACAAACTTACTCATTCAAAGTGGCTTGTGAACTACTTCAGTCGGTTAACCACAGAGCAGTCCATGGCTTGTCTGCAAGAAATGCTGCGGGTCAACATTCGTCAGAATTTACAGGTGGTCATTCAAGTTGCTACGAAATATTCCGATATCCTGGGCCCCGTGAAACTTATTGAGATGTTCGAGTCATTCAAGAGCTTTGAAGGCGAGTATCTATTTCAAGCGATTATTCCAAACAACTCAAACATATGGCTCTTTATCCAGGCCTGTACTACTACCTTGGTTCGGTAGTCAACGTCAGTGAGGACCCCGAGGTCCACTTCAAGTACATTCAAGCTGCAACTCGTACGGGTCAAATCCGCGAGGTGGAGCGAGTCTGTCGGGAGAGTAACTATTACAACCCCGAGAAGGTCAAAAACTTCCTCAAGGAAGCCAAGCTTTCCGATCAACTTCCTCTTATCATTGTCTGCGACCGGTTCGACTTCGTTCACGATCTCGTTTTGTATCTTTACCAGAATGGTCTCACCAAGTTCATTGAGGTATACGTTCAACGGGTCAACTCAGCCAGAACACCACAGGTCATTGGGGGTCTGCTAGATGTTGATTGTGATGAGACAACGATTAAGGGCTTGCTGGCATCTGTCACTGGCAA
>CEMT01387548.1:253-12283 GCA_900068985.1 Pterula multifida
GGCGCAGAAAGTTTAACGAGATCGAGCAGGCAGGTCTGGGGCACCTGAAGTGGCCAATCCCAGTGAACCAGAGCATTGCAGGACCTGATATATGACGGACAGTTTGACGAGGGAGGGTAGGAGGCTTTGGGCAATTCGACTGTGCATCAATACGCCGAAGGGTCAGTTCTTGAAGCTTGAAGAGTAGGATACTTATAGGAAGTTTCACAGAAAACTGCGATCGGCAAAGTCGGCACGTTGATCTCCATGGCCTTGTAAGCTTGCTTGTCGAAAACATCGACGAGGTTTGAGGCTAGATCGTAAGGTGAAGATAGATCGCGGAGCAAGCTTCGCAGTGGGGAACAGCTTGACGTCTTGAAGATTGAAGCTTACATGTAAGTTGGAAGCAAACTGGACTGCCAAATTTTCATAAGTTGAGGTTCGAGAGAGAACTGGATATCGGGACATCCTTTCTCAGAGATGACTTTGATCATTTTCAAAATAGCGTACTCAATTTTGTCAGAGAGTCAATTGATCAGGTTTGAAGGGAAAGAAGATGGCAGATGTTTCCTTGAGATGAGGAGCAGTAGAGTAAGCAAACCTACGTGGCAGTCCTTTGGGCAGCAACGGGTCAACAAAAGGCAAGATCGAGTGTGTGTGTGTGTGTAAGGAGTGGCAAGATTGAATTCGGCAGCCTGCGGACATGCAAGAAGTCTGCGAGTCAATGGGAGGTGGTGGCAGTGGAAACTGCAATGGCTGAGGGGATTTCCACGTTCCTCGGCGCTTTGAGCCATAAGAGGAGTTAAGTGTACCCAGGTGAGTAAGATTTCAATGAATCAGACACTCCAAAGGTAGGAACGGACAGTGTCCAGGGAGGGGTGGGTTCTCTACATACAACAGCGAGAGGATGCTTGATACGCCTGCCCTAGTGTATATGCTCGTCAGACTCGAAGGCTTGAGCACCAGACTTGTGACGGGGAGGTTGATGAGGTCGGATAGGGGGCTTTGGGTAATTCGACTTTCCATCAATAGGCCGAACGGTCAGTTCTTGAAGACTAGGATAATTGTAGAATGTTTCATAGAAAACCGCGGTTGGTAAAGTGGACACGTTGATCTCTAGTACCTTCGAAGCTTGCTTGACGACAATAATGTACGTGGGGTTTAAGGCTAGGTCGTAAGGTAGAGGTAGATCGGATCGCGAACAAAAGCTTCGCAGTGGGGCTTGAGAAGATTTCTGATTAGCCATAGAACCTGAGTCAGAGCAGACGGGGGGAACGCAGAGTAGGCCTACATAAATTGGGAACGGACTGCTGATTATACTCTCAAAGACTAGAAAGTTTCATAGAAAACCGCGATCGACCAAGTGACACGTTGATCTCCAGGACCTTCGAAGCGTGCTTGACTTAACGTACATGAGGTTTGAGACTGGGGCAGTAGCGCTGGCTTTGGAAACGAGTTTTTCGCATCCTTGCTGAGGGGTGACTTGGATGATATGAAGAAGGCGCTCAGCCTTGCCAGTTCATCGACTCACTGGCTTGAAGGGAAAGAAGATGAGTGACGTTTGCTTGAGACGAGGAGCAGAAACTTGAAGCGTAAGGACACAACGTAGAATCCGTGTTGAATTCGATTGCCTTGAACCAGCCTTGAGAGCGTTCATGCAGAGTCTGACCAGTGATGGAGGAATCTTGAGAGTTTAGACCTGGAATTGGGATGCACCAATGCTAGTGCTCAGCTCTGGATTTGGACGTTAAAGTGCTGAAGGAGTTGAAGATCGTAGAGTGGTGGTGGGGGGTGGTATGGTAGTAGCGAAAAGAAATGTACTGGAATGAGGAAGAATTTTCCTCATCCTTATATATGTATTGTCATCTCGGCCACCATAATCGCCAACCAACAATCGTGGCCGCCAAAAACAATGGTCACAATCACATACAAGCGTCGTTTCCCAAGTTGCACCTATTGTTAGGTGAATGTCCGCGTGGTCGATGGAGTGCACTGGTTTCCCATTGTTCTTAGTGGTACAGTAACCGCTCAGTACTTCAGTACTGAACGTTGAACAGGTATAATCGGCTCCAGACCGCATGGAGAGGGTTTTCCCACACATCCAGCGGTTAACGTTTTAACCCTAGTCTTCCAAGGAAAACATATCAGAGACATGCTAAACCCTCTCTTCCACGTCGGCATACTTAGTCGGTTGAACGGGAGATGCGACTGGAACGTTGCAAACCCTGCCTGGGCCACTACACGAATATGTACACTGTATAAGGTGATGAAGGCGCAATGTTGAAACGTGACGTCATCAATCACGTCTTTTCCTCCTCGGAGCCCATGGCCATCCAACATGTACAGTAGAGCACTCGGGGACAGTCCAGCTTGATGCGTAGTTGCAAAGTTCCCAGCAGAGAATGAGTCTAGGATCCAATGCTACAGGTGTGATTATAGTCAAGTTGATGCGACATGTTCCATGTTTTGTTGACGAATATTCTTGTGCTCCCGATCCGCTTATCTGTAGTTTTCTGACACCTTCCGTGACTTATCCAAAGTTTCTTGACTTTTGTGTTTGAAAAAAAAAAAATTTACGGTCGGATTGAGTCCAAATAATTCACGTGTCGGAACACACGTATGCTTCTGCTGCCGACTGGTCGAGCAGATTCAACAATTCCAGCGTCGACTGGCCTCAAATCATCCAACTTTCGTCCCAGATACTGGTGTCCCTGTACAACGTGTACTTCCAGAATTCTTAGGCAAGCTTGCTCTCGCGAGACCCTGCGTCAGCACACCTCGCTGAAACCATCTGATCTTAAAAACATGTCTCCAGAGATGATCCAGCAGAAGGTCACAGCGCACGCCCTATCTAAAAAAATGGTTGCAAATCAGTCTCAGGGTGCACAGCGGTCAAAGAATAAAAGGAAGCTGGATCTCACTCCGGAGGATATGGCTGCACGTCTGCAGCGATCTCCTAAGTCATCTTTGACTTCTCGAGATCCAGGTTGTGAGGTGGATGGAGAGCGTGCTACGGTATGTCAAGTTACCATTCTGTGGTTGTACATACTTTTTGATGGCTCTGGGGCTACATAGGATAATGCAGACTTTGAACTTGGTGTTGAGCCCGATACCCATAATTACGGTGGTGCTGGAGATGCACGTAAGTGCTCATCAAGTAATGAGTACAAGAGAGTGATTTATAGTTGATGGAGCAGGACTACAAAACAACCCTACCGAAAGAACAGGTGCTCATTCCACTTCATCCAGAGGGTCGTCTCGAGGTATTTCCGTTTGCTTGCCATCTACCACTGTGAGTCTGATCGAAACAGACAGTCCAAGTCAATCCGACGGTGATGTCTCAATGCAGATGCCAGGATGCGCAAATCCCCAGGGTACTACTAAGAGTAAAAACTCCCCAGTAGGTGGGACTACTACTCCAGAAATGATGCGGAACGACGCCCAGCCTACAACAGTCAAGGAGATTCAGATCGGACAACAAACTGGTGGGCTCAGCGAAGAGATGATTGAACGAATACGACGTTCGTGCACCAAACTCAATGATCCCGATCAGCGGCTTTCGGTCGAAGTTTATATCGCCGTGTTGCTCGAACCTTCGCCGGAGAAAACGTACGGCCTCATCGTTGATGCAGCGAAGTGCCGAGAACCACTGGTGAAGATGCTTTCCTTCTACTCTGTTCAGCAGCTGGTCGCAGAGCTCAGTGGCGCTTGAGTCTTATCTGGGATGATTAGTGTGAAGAGCTGCCCACGCAACAATGTGATTCATGGGCAATAAAGCTTCTGGTCGATGCAATCGTTTCTTCCCTTTTCGCGAACTTACCTGATGTCATGCTTAGCAAATAGTAATAATAATACATACCAACTTGATGTGAGTTTCACAAAGAGACAAGCGGAACCACAAATTCAGCTGTTTTATAAGTTGCTTGAAGACGCTAGACAGGGATAGTAAATGTATAATTTTTCAGGATGATAGAGCTACAAAGTCAAATTTAATTATTGAAAACAACTTTTGTCCAACTCAGCAAGAGCTCCCTTACAGCGGCCTCTCACCCGGACCAGACAGCCGGACCAGGAAGAGTGTAAGACTGAAGGTTGTTGTAGATGTTAACCTATTTCCGAAGCAACGTTAAATGTCTATCCCTCTTGTATCTGACTTGAAAAACGTACAGTGATACCCGGATCAGAGCTCTTGTAAGCACCAGGCAGGGCAACCTTGGGTGGATTGGCGGATCCTCCGCCTGTGATCTTGACTTGAGCACAGCCGATGTAGAATTGGGCGCCTGGGTAGGATTGCGCGACGTGCAGAGCGATCTAGCAGGTTAGAAGGGAGCGATTAGTTGGTCTGCACATATTGAAGAGTGAGAGAAAGGAAGATTGGACTTACGACTTCGGCACGGAGGAGGTATTCGCCAGCTGGTAGTGAAGCCGGGATTTTCACGGAATGTTTACCTACAGACCGAAGCATCGATGATCTGAGGCTCGGAGTTTTTCCGAGAAGGGCATTCAAGTTTGAACTTACCACTGTTCGAGTTGACGACATCAGTAGCCCATTGCTGTGTCTGAGCGTTCAATAAGCCACTAGCGTAGATCTTTGTCCAGACAGTTCCTTGACCGTCGAACGCTTGGGCGGTGGAGGGTGCTTTGGCGATGTAGACTTGAACCGGTCCTTTGTGACCTCCTGAAATGGGGTCTTCGCCTGTTCGTTGGTCATGTTGGTGCCACTCAAAGGTGATCTGGGTTAGGTGACGTTGATGAGTGAATGAGCAAGGACCAATGAATGAATGAGGTATGCATACTGTAGCACCAGCGGGGATGCTGACGGTGGAAGACACACCCGTCAAGCCGTTCACGTTGCAAGTTATGTCCTTGCTATTGACATCTGTGACGGGGTTGTTGTTGGGAGGGATACGAATGGCCACATTCTTGCCCTGATCAACGCCGTTGTTCCAGATGTACTGCATCGTGACTGATAGAAGGTCAGTGAGCGAGTGAATGATGAATTGGCAAATGAAGAGACATACAATGGGCGTTGGCGAGACCCGCCGCAGCGAGTAAAGCGAAGAAGGTCTTCATCACTAGAGCTCAAGAATCGAGGAAAGATGGAAAGTGAAAATCGGAGGGAAAGAGGAAATGCCTAGTCCTTGATCCTCTCGGTGAGCTGCCTTTATATCAGGTAGGCATCCTTCCTAAAAACCTCCGTGTGTCGCACGGTAGCAAGGGCTTCTGTAGCTTTCAAGGGGTGCTCCACAAGATGTGCGCTTCTATCTCAAAAGCATGATCAGCAATAAGTTCCTGGGGTTAGTTGAAGCTTAGAGACAAAAGATGTTGATCCGAAGATGCTGCTATTCAGAACGATGAAGGTGACTTTCATTGAAAGGTCGTTCCTGGGTATACCTCGGAAAAAGCAACAGTGTACCAAGGGAGGCTCGTGATTGAAGCGCACTGTGGAATCATAGTTTTCATGAGCATTTGAGTGCTTGAGGTTAGGGCTTGGATGGGCAGATTAGTTTAGGCCTGGTGTGTTGCAGTATGAACCTCGGAAAGTGTGGAGTTTGTAGCGCTGAGATTGCCGAACTCCCAGCTGGGAGATTCACAAGATAAGAGGACGGCGTTGCGACTTGCTGCGTTCTCCACCAGTAGGATATCAACGTGCTTTGATATAGGTCCCGGGATCAAGAAGAGTGCCAAGGATAGAATGAGAGAATTTAGCCCAAGCGGTCCCGAGAACCAACCGATGCTTTCCAGCGTGAAAGCTCGAAGCTGTCCTTTGTAGAATCTCTGTGATTTTAAGATATGAGTGGAGACCCTGAAAATGATATATCTGGCACATGAAAAAAAAGCAAGCCAAGGTGATCATGGCGTTCGTTCTGCATGAATGCAATATAGGTGATCGAGGACGATAGAACTGAAAACCCGTCAATACTCCTAATTTTAAGCGGCAGGATCGTTAAATGAGAATTCACCGGACCTGACATGCTGAAGAGATATTTATGGATGGGCTTTTATTATAGATATTGATATAATGTCGAGGGAGAACATGACGCAATGTGGTCAACCGTCATAGACAGAGAGGCGTGTTTCCTTTGGGGCACGCCGGCGAAATTGATACCAACTATGACTCTATAATATAGCTGACTGCAAATCGTAAGAGGGATGAATAAGCCCAATGTATAGTAAATGGGAATAGATGTGAACACCTTGTGTAAAACAAGTCCTTCTTCGAACCCATGAATGATCGCAATGCTCTAGCACTAAGCGTGCACAGGATCTCCTATATCAACTTAGCCAATTGCTTCACAAAATATATTGCCCTAGGTGCTATGGCATTAGACGCAGTCAAGGAGTTCTGTGAAGCTGACGCAGAAACAGGTCGATGATATTTCTCAAGTAGGTACGCAGTTTGAGGATATGTATGTAAGAGGTAAGGGTGCTGCAAGACAAGCAATCAGTTGCCAGTGCCAATAGTGCTGATAATCAAGTAAGTAGTCCAAGAAGTAGACGGCCAAATAACCAGCAGGCATTGATAGTGAACAAGAGTGAACAAAGTCAAGTGGATTAGGTAATCAGTTATCGTCGATACAACAGGTTTTCATGTTCAGCCAATCTATCGTTGATCCCCTAGAACACGTAACAACCTTATCCCTCAGAGCCATCAGTGGAGGAGCATCATACCGTTCTTTCAAGCTTCACTGCCGAAGGGGCACATCTCCTTAGGGCATATATCCTTAAGGTTAGGGTATTCTTGCCATTGAGCTAGACTGACCATACTAGTGCCCTTCTTCTCCAACTTCTTCCATGGCACAACCTTTCTACTGGCCTGGAAAGTATTTCTACTATCCTATCGGGAACACCTCTGCCGTCTGCCTGACAAAGGATATTCCATTTGAGGAGCCAGCTCGTGTGCTTTGCCTAGGATGTGGAGATGCTCGCAATGTCCTTTACACGATCTTCAATGAACCAACTCATTGTGAGTGTTGTGTTACGCGTGGTGCTGGGACGAGTGCAGAGCTAATGTAGCCCCTTCTAGCAAAACGTCAATTGGATTTTACTTGTTGCGATTATGAGGCCGCTGTTTTAGGTACGCATAAGTATACCTCTCTACGACCTGACGTCAATAACTGTCATTCTACTATAGCACGGAATGTTTTGCTCTTTACATTGCTTGCTGATGACAAGGCTTCTCCATCCACAGTATGGAACATATACTTTCACATACATATCGACGAAAGTTCGCACACCACCCTTCTCGAGCAATGCAAAAAGCTCATACAATTCGCCGAGAATATGCAGACATGGAGAGACTCGCCATATTCTCGTTTTCTTCATATGGCGACTGAGCAGACCCTTTCTGAGCTTCGTCGCCATTGGGAGCTCTACGTCTGCATGCACGAGTTGCCTCATGCAAAGCTCATGGGGCTGCGTGAAGAGCTGAAAAAGATATTCACGATGACTGGTGTAAGCTATAGCACGGCTCGATCGGCAGGACCACTCATGGTTCGGGCAGTTAAGACGATCTCAGAGCTCAGTCAAAGATACTATAAGACTGGCGTCACCTTTTCGAACCCTAAACTCGTTGACGCCGCCAAATTCCTGAACCCGACTTTCTTTTATTCTCGTGGCGGAGACGAATGCTGCGTTCATTACGGAACTGACCCCATGATGCCTTTCCACCTCGCCTCTGTATTTGGAAATTCGCGAGGGACTGTGAGTGTGGATACTATGGTGAAAGGCGCAAAGGACGAGTTCGAGCAGTGGTGTTCAGCTTTTAAAAGCGGCATCTCATCCATCAGGGCCTGCATTCCTATTATCCGCATATTTTGGGGGGAGGCTACAGCGGTTTCCAGGGCCTTCCAGGCGTTTACAATTGCCCAGGTTCTCAGCTTGGGTATTCCTGTGTCTCAATTCACTACTCAGGTTATACAGCTTGATAAAGAGGAATATCGTTCCGCCCCAGCCGTCTTCAATATTATCGACACCTCCAATCTCGTGGACTACATGGGCCTCCTCAATGTCGTCATTGCCTCTGCTCCTCTCCTCGAAACATCCTCGCCATCGCATGTCCTCTATACGGAATCTCTTCTCTTCAAATCTGAGGAGGGAACGAAGGAGTTTAAGGATCGATTGCATGCCGATCTCACCACAGCCATCCACCTCATAGGATTATGTCCTGTCGACTATTTGGCAGGTTTCAACTCCCGCTCCAATACTCACGAGATTATGCTTTACCAAGGTTCCAAAGCTAATGCAACACAATATCACCAAATGACCACCTGGAAAGCACCTTCGACTGCGGATTCTCTTTCGCTCCTCACCAATACGCACCGCCGTCCCTTCATCTTCAATCCGATCCAACTCGGCACTCTTCTTTGGGATATATACTGTACTCTATTTTTCCAGGAAGATTCTATGAACTTCTTCCACGCCAACAAATCTAACATGCAGAGAGCGATTCAGAGCTCAAATATTCTGCATGTTTCACGTGAGACCTTTGTTCTCTTTGCAAGGATGATTAAGGGAAGACATCGCATCCCCTCTGATGAATGGGATGCAGTCATGGTTCGGTTCCACTTCCTGAAGGAAGCCGACAGATCTATGCCCATGGATCGAAACAATACTCAGGATCTCATGCTCCAATTCCATCGCTACGGTCTTCATACGTCTCCCGAGCTTGTGATGGCTCCTGACTTTATCAAGAAGGTCGGCAGGTTCAAAAAGTGGAGCTCAGTTCCGACCCTCGTGCGTATCATCCTTGTTGTTCCCCGAGAGAAACTAGCAGTCCTGAACGAGTCGCTCGAGCAAACTGGGAACCCTATTTTACACTGTGATATCCTTGGCAAATGGTCGCATAACATGTTCTCTTCCATCCACCTGGCATATGGCAGAGTCGTCTCTATCGGAACAGAGGCTAACCCTAGAGTACGATTCGACGCGGATCCACAGGGGGTGAAAGGTACTATGCCTCTGGTTGTGTCGTTCATTGCACTTAGCGCTTCGTTGTATGCGATTGAGCCGCCAGACAATCTCACGATCAATCTACGAGTCCGTAGCACGCTTGGTTCTGTCTTGTTCACTCAGAAGCTCGGTATAGCTCTTGGCTTGTTCTCATCTCGTCTAATGGACCAAGAGAACGTGTATGTATTGCCTGAGAAGCCTATTCCGTCACGCGACTTTGGACCACACTCGAACGAACTTTTTCCTGTTGATACGAGGGCTCGTTGCGATATTGGTGTCTGTAATCCAGTTGCGGTGGTTCTTGACGACGAATGCGAGCTTGTTGAAACTTTGGTATCTCGTATCAACATCACCAGCGAGAAGTTGAAACAAACATTTGGTCAAGAAGGGGCGGTACCTCAGATATCCCAAGTATCGTCTTGCACCATGAGAGTCATCATTAGTGACTGCGTTCAGGATGTCTCCTTCCCATTTCCTATTCAAGGAAGCAAGAATCGACTACGCTTGGCTCGCAAGTCATTGTATATAGAGGTGTGTTTTCATACATTGACTTTCCTCGCGCCAAGCTTCTTTGACACATCCTTGATCAGGTAGTCGTTCCAGTTTATGGGCCCTTCAAGTCAGAGGGCATGCGATTCAATCTCTCTCCCGTGATTCCTAGCAGCGCTGGGTTCTTGAACTCTTGGAGTATTCACCACGTGAACCTCGCCCAACTCCCCAGTCTCGATCTAAGGGCCAACAAGCTTTATGAATGGTTGAACCCTCATCTCGGATCCATGTTCTCGAACAGGGAGCGATCCCTCCGCAAGAAGCATTCAGAAAAGGATCCCCTCATGTTAGTCAAAGATACGATACACACCCTAATGGTCTCCGCAGTCGGTATCCAGGACCAATCGACAGCTCGAAAATCACTACCGCAAGTCTTCTCTCTTGCAAACACACAAAACAAGAAAAGCGACACTATTTTCTTCGTCAATGGAACCAAGTACGACCTCTCCACTCATACCTTGGTGCTCGACGCATTTGTTTTCCCTGGCACTGTTCGTCTTGTACACGGGATGCTGGACGCAGTTGATAAGCTTTTCCGCCACAGTGAAGTCTGCCAAATCGGGGTCCATAATGCTGAGATGGCAGCGTGGAAACGCCTTTTACCAGCTCTCGTTGAAAGATGCAGAACTGGTTCCTGGGAGCATGGCCCGAACTGCGAATACCAGGCCCAGGGAAAGATTCCAATTACTGAGGAGATGGAAGCTGACCCTTTATGCAGCTGTGGGCGTGGAAAGGATACTGAGCCAATGAAGCAGAACAAGTTGTGGGCGAAATTCGCTCCCCATGTTACGCGTGTTGCTATCTCGCCGCTATTCGGCGTCTCATACCTGGAGTCAATCGGAAGGGACCCAGCCAAGAAGAGGTGCTTTGTTTGTAGAGGGACGAGGCAGCCTAAGCTGCTAGAGTGCATGAACTGCAAGGGAGTTCGATATTGTTCCAAAGATTGTCAGAAGAAAGATTGGCCTACCCACAAGAAACGCTGCAAAAACGCGTAGGCCAGGTATTCAGCAGAGTGGTACATAAGTAGTACTTTTGTAAACATTGGGCTAGAGGAAGTCCATTTGATTGTGCAGAGCTGGTTCCCCACTTTGAGCTGTTCACCTTGCGATATCTCGTTGGATAAGATCGACCCGCTCATGTTGAACAAAATGTATAACGAACAAAAGACCCGGCAAACCGGACCGGATTGAACCATATCCGAGGTCGCAGGAGTTTATTGTTACCATGGCTCTGCTTAGACGCCGACCATTCAAGGACATTTATCTCCTCTATGAGCTCGTCTCTACGATTGTCATTCGAGCTCCAATCTGGTTACTTCTTGACCTGATACCCACTTTCCGACCCGTTTCAACTTGGTCCCTTCGAAAGGCTTTCTATGTTCACCTCATTCGGCACGGAGCATCAGTGAATGAACGGTGTGCAGCTATTTCTATTGTTATTCTGCCATTATCGACTGAACTCGGTGCTCGACTTTTAGGGTTGGTGGCATCCAGGATACTCCTAATCATCTCGACGTGGTCTATGGCCGCAATGTCAAAGGCGTCTGGGTAAACCCAGTTCCTCTTGACTTGGTCCTAGGCAACCTAAAGATATGGTGCCACGTCAGTTCTGTGGCATTCATATGCATTCCAGGGTATTGGTTGCATAAGTCGCCAGAGATCAACGTCGGTGCCCCTCCTATGCCAGGCGAGAAAGTGATTTATTTCTTCCATGGAGGAGGTTACACAATTTGTTCTGCTCATCCGTCGGATCCAACTTCCAACATTCCCACTGGTCTTCTCGGCCAGGGTATTTCGAATAGCCTCCAGAGGGCGTTTTCGATCGAGTTCAGGTGTACTGTACCTAGTGCACGAGAATCCCGAAATCCTTTCCCAACGGCCCTGGTAGATGCCCTAGCGGGCTACGCTTATCTCGTCCAGCATGTTGGGTTCTCACCTGACAACATCGTCGTTATGGGGGATTCTGCTGGTGGAAACCTCGCTATTGCTCTCGTTCGTTATTTAACGGATCATGAAACTCAACTTCCCACATTACCCAAACCAGGCTCCCTTGTTCTTCTCTCTCCATGGACTGATTTAGGCCAGTCTCATCAACTATCCCCACAAACAGACTCACTCTATACTTGCCGGTCAACCGACGTTATCCGCTACGGCAACAATCACAAAGAGACAGCATTTGTTGGTCCACACGGACTTGGTGCCGCAGAATACAACCCGTATATCTCACCAGCGTCGAAAAATCTATTTGTGTCGAAAGTGAGCTACCGGAAGTTTCCCAGAACGTTCATCGCGGGTGGTGGAGCGGAGTTGTTAAGAGATCAAATCAGAACGATGGCAAAGAGGATGGAAGAGATTGAGGCTGGGATGGAGTACCTCGAGTTTCCGGACGCCGTACACGATTGGCTGGTGTTTGGCTTCCAACCAGAGACGAATGATACTTTGAGAGCTGTTGGAAAATGGATCGACATGGACAACTGACCACATCATCTGGTGTATATTTTTTTTTATTGGTATCTGTACCTGGCATGGAGGTGATATATAGCTATTGATA
>CEMT01387557.1:0-24278 GCA_900068985.1 Pterula multifida
TTGGGACAGTTTTGCTGGTCACTGTACCATACACTGTCAATCAACATTAACGGATTTGTGTAGGTGAGTATCTGTGGACATACTAAGTAGTGAGGAGGAAGAGGCACCAAGAAGAGTAGCAAACCAAATAGTGATATACAAAATGACATACTGCAAATGTGCAGGTTATCTGAGTTAATGAGCTGAGACATTAAAGATCATAGAAAATTACCTACCTATGGTGGCATGTGTCATTCCTAGGATGCTGAGAATATCTTTAACCTTTTGATAGCTGAGGCAGAGACAAAATAAGCACACCATAATGTACCAATAAACAATTTCAGTGCCAGAGGATCTTTAGTATATTTCAAAAAGTACATATAGACCTAAGGAGATTTGCAAACAGTGAATATAAATATTCAGATGGAATCAATGTGCTACTTGCCTGTATCAGTGATAGTCCATACAATACCAACATAACCATGGAACAGAGTAGACCTCTACCTATAATGAACCACTCAGGAAACCTGCAATAGAAGCTTTTAACCATAATCTACTGCATACCATATGTCGATGCATACAATGATTGAGGAACAGGTGTAATGCAATCAGGCAAAAGCATAGGTTGCCCCTGGCTCATGATGGATGTCCTTTGGCAGGGTTATGAAAGTAGATAGATGGGGAATGGAGCAATGACTGACACAAGAGA
Organism: Pterula multifida; assembly: GCA_900068985.1. Classification (NCBI taxonomy): domain Eukaryota; kingdom Fungi; phylum Basidiomycota; class Agaricomycetes; order Agaricales; family Pterulaceae; genus Pterula; species Pterula multifida. Next base: position 689 of record CEMT01387557.1, read on the forward strand.
CAAATATTGTGCCTATTTATCTTATCAGATGGCAATAGGATAGACTTCTGAGGAATCTGTTCAATAGCTGGATCAATTTAGTTAATGAAAGATACCAATAACTGGTCATGTTAGTATCTAGGGAGCAAAGTTGACACCATCAAGCATTTGGGTTGGATGAGACTCAGATGGGGTGTTTGCTGATTCAAGGAACTTCTATGTACACATTGTCAGTTTCTTCTCATTCCACCTTGCTATTAGTTCTCATGCCAAGTGTGCTAACAAAGAGTTCAAGATGGGGCATTTCTTGACAAGATTGGACCTAAAGCATGTGATTTCTCCCACTTGTTATTGTGGACTGGCTAACAGTTAGGTATATCAATATATATGCACCTGCCAATTCTTATTATCATGTCAGCTTCCTGATATCACTGCACATTCCAAATGCATTAGCCACTGTATTTTCACATCACTAGTTCAGCTCCTTGGGCTATGTACAAATCATACAGTGACTAGCTTGCAGCAGCATTTTATCTAATGCATTAGCTTCCCAACTTGCTTCCTCTTACTTACCATCTTACCACCCTATAGTTGCTGTTTCAGTGAAAATTGAGTCTGAATTCATTGAGATTGCCCTGATGATCTATCATTACTATAACCTTAATTTTTTTAGTGGCCACCCCTTTCCAGTGATCCAGTGATGATTGGTCAAAGATGTGCTATCATATGACAAATTGCTTGATTGACAAGTAGTAAACTATGAACCTGGACATTTATAGTGGTGAGGGCTTGTCTGTTGCTGAGAATTTATATCATAATATCAAAGTATTACTTGTGATGCCAAGACACCTGAAAGCACATCATTGTGGCTGGTACAGGATCACAAGTCTCATAGTAGATACTGTATAGAAAGTTTGAAGAATTTACCATAATTACCAAGCTGACTGTTCTTCCTTCATGACTAGCTGAGCTACTCCTAAGCCTACATGTACTTATAATAGGTGGAAGAATAATTAATAAAGGCTCAATGACATGCAGTGTGCGTTTATCATTTCAAAAAGCTATTGATCACAGTGTCATAGAAGTTGAAGGTTTGAATGATTCTTGATCCTTGCATCACTTGGACAGACCTGTGAAAGTTTGGATGCTGGCTACTGATTGCCCCAGATCATAGAGGTTACAGATCATAAATGTTGATCACAAGTACATGCCAAGCTTGAATGGAGTTGTGCAGTATGCAGTTAGCATTGAAAATATGTCAGCTTTAGAAAACTGTTATTAGGTTGATCAGGCTCTTACTTTAGACCAGAGCAACTTGTAATATTATAATACTATTGAAAGAGGCCAATGTATGTGCCATCAGCTTGGTAATGATTGTGAGCAAGCATTGCCAATCCTACCATGTATATAGTGCTGAAAATCTGATTGGTCTGCAAGAGCAGGGGGAAAATATTGGACATTCATCCACCCAGCTCACATATGCAGGCTATATTATGATCAAGTTGAGGATACTAGTCAATGACAATCCACTGGACAATGCTGATCTCTAATAGCATCAGTTGAATGAGAACCTGTCATTGAATAGGATCAGTGACATCTCCTCCAGAAATGAGGCCTGAGGCTGTGTGGGTATATGTTAGCATTACTATCACTACTTTGAATTGAACAAGATATATAGTAAACCACTTTATGGTAATAGTTTGATTGAGTCAATGGTAATATTTGGCTGAGGATACACATTTCAGTTTATAGGTGATCAGATTACATGCAGCTGTGCGCAGATAAGTAGTTCTCATGAGCTTACCTAATCCTACAAGTTTACATCAGGGGGATATATAAAGTTGATAATTGAAGGGATAACTGACTTGAGAACTCACAGAAAATTAATATTGTGTGTATACACACCAAGGTGATTCAACTGCTCACCCAATTCTTGCTAAATTTGATTTGGACACATCTCAACATTTCAGTGGAGTTTCAACTTCAAATTGCAATTGCCTACAGATGGTATGATTTGATTCATACACAGTTTGGCATCTGCCAGAGCCTTCTGATCCAATCTCAAAGATATAGTGTTCCCATCTTGAGGACTCACTCATTTCTGCTTCTGTCTATTTACTTAGAAAATAATCTTGTCTGCACTAAAAGTTGCTAATGCTCGATTGCACTGATCTTGTGGAATCACTTTATGTAATGGGGGATTCAAACTCCGCTCAGACGAGCCCGTCGCGGGCCGAATCGAATTTCGCAAGAGGATTCACATATTATTTCCCAATCATCCCTCCAATCATCAAGTTGGTACTCCTCGATGCTGGCAATAAGCACTGAGAATACCAGATAGACGTCGAGAAAGCCTCGTGCTTGATCATCACCAATGCAAGATTATGTGGAAGCTACACTGTCTCGTTGGGCATCAAAAATGCTCCGATATCATAGCTAACCCTACAAATTCTGTTCGCCCGGGGTCTGACTCAATGGGGTAACAGTCGTTAGCTGGATGTGCAGCACTAGGTCAACGGTCACTGTGATTGACATGCATTATATCCCAAGAGCCTAATAAACCACGCAGGAGGTCTGGGAACTCCACAAATATATGTATGAAGGAGTCGCAAGAATCCACGAACCAGATGGAATGGTAGCAATGTAGGTTCTAAGCTTCGTTTTTACACACGACTTGGGCTCGTGCTTCGGTCGAGATTTACTAGATAGAAACCTGAGGCTTCTATAGTAGCTGGTCTTGAACTGTATCTTAGACTGAGGTTTCTCCGACGATAATCATTGCCAGTCGGAGGCCAGCCTCCTACTCAATAATCACTTTCACAACACGTTTCTTATGCGTGCCATCAAAACGACAATGGCGCTAGCGTAGGTTGGCTTGATGTCGCAGTTAATTTACATGGGGATGATCCGATAACACACCATGGCATCGAGTTAGGATTCAAGATGGCCCAATGTCTGCTTCAAAACCTCACATCACAGTCCCAGGATTCACTGAGATGCGTATTCTTGCTCGTTACACTCTAAGTTTTAACGCCATTTGTGGCTTCGTTAACGTTCTAATTAGAAGTGATGTTCCGTCTATGTGGTGTCAACAAGTCACACTTTCAACGTGGTATATACCCGGCCTCATGTATCTGGCATGCTTGATATTATAGTGCAGCATCCTCCTCTGTCTTGAGGCCGTCTGCCACTCCGCCTCCTGAACAACACCAATGATTCTGACTAGAAGACTGTGTCACATCCCATGCATCTATCTCGTTGTGCTCTTCGGAGCAATGATATTAAGCACCTCCACCCATATTAACATCGTCAAGTTCCCCTTCCCCCGCACTTCTGTGTCCCATCTTCTCTTTCGTATACTAGCATTCACTGTCATGATCTCCATGGCATCTTCCCTCCTCTACGTAGCAGCGTGTATTGCCCCAGTCTTGATCACACATATTCCTCGAATAACTATCCGGAATTTCCGACGACGGAAAACCCCACCACAACCATCGCAGCGACACCCAGTACATGGGTTTGTTCCTTTACCTGGAGCAGTGATACCACCCCGATCCTGGCTCCGGCATTCGCATTCTCGATCAAGTATCTCCTCTATATCAGCTTCAGAGTCCTCTATCTCGTCTACCACTGAAGAGTCTTCCCCGCCACGTACCCCTCGGCATTGCCTATCATATGATATCTTGCCTCCAGGTTTGACTCCTCCTTTACCTGGGATAGTGGCACCCTCCGATCTTGAGCTACAACGTCTACCAGATGCTATTACAGTCAATGGTACCAACGTAGAGATCGCCGACAACCCCGAAATATGCAGACTGCACCGGAAATTGGCCGCCAAAGATGCACTCATCTATCAGCACGCCTATGAGGCTTTCCAGGAGCGGCTCATCATGAGTAACAAAATCAAGGATCTCGAGAATGAGCTAGCAGAGCTGAGATCTGCTGTCTTGGGACTCCGGGTTAATGATAATTCGGAGGCGGTTTTGGTTGCTCAGGAGCGTAGTATCGAAATATGGCGTGCAGAGATCCCGGTTCCTCATCGGTACTTGAGTGTGGCTGGCTGCCTCGATCCCGATGAGCATGGTATGAAGAGTCCGACTGTTGGGCAGGTGTCGCCCTCGTTGTTGCAAGTAATCGAAACTTGGGATGTCCCTCGATTATGATCTTTATTGGTACACGTCATGTCACTTTTGTCCGTCTTGTATGCATGTATGAGGCCCACCCACAGACTCTTGTTTATGTATGCGTTTGTATTCCTATACCCTGTATGTTATATCATGTCCTCTTAACCTTTGTTTTGTGTAATTGTTCTAAAGGGGTGTCATTTTGCTAATCCCCTAAAGGAAGCATAATCTGAACTAGTTTAGACGTTGCTAAATTGCGAGTTAAAATCCTACGTTCAAAACCGACTTGAGTCTGAATTGGTTATCAAGTACGTAAAAAGACAAACATCACTACGTCTCTCCGTACGTGGCTGCGATCCCTGTTCGACCTTGCTCCAATATGCCGGGCTCATCTTGACCCAGCCTGGGCTCAAGGCCTTTGTAAGTGCGTTGGTTCTGAAGATATGTACCTGAAAGAGAAGTATAAACGTTAAGAAACTGTTCATGCTGAAAAGGGAATGAGCTGACCAGCGGCGGAAGTGGATATAAGGGATCCATCTTTATTTCGTATGACGAGACTTCCTGGCTCGACAGAACCAGATTTCTGTAATTCACCTATCCATCAACATTAGCCATGATGAAATTGCTTTAAAAAAGAGACAAGAGCAATCACCTTCTCCGAACCGCTTGGCTTGCCGGTACTTGCCTGTGACTAAAGAAAACTGAGGCTCATCGTCATCGTCGTCCCTGTCATCGCCAACAGTTGCATTTCCTCCCCCGATACTGAGAATTTTCTCAAAATCCAGGATATACTCTCCTGTCCATCCTTGCCCATCTTTCGCTAGAGCCAGTTGAAGCTCGTACGGTGTAACAATCGGCTTGAAGAAATCCTACGTAAGAACGTCCGTGAAGTTGAGAAATATAGCACGAAGCGTCATATTTCTAGGGATTCACCCTTGAATTATCAATCAGAGAACCCTCAGGGCATGCTACTAGCACCCAACATTCGATCTCCAAGAAATTAGCTAACTTGGACGGATTCAGTTTTCCCACGCTGATCGTGTAGAATTTCTTCTTCGCTCTCGTTAGCATATTTCGGAGGTGAGATATCAGAGGCAGGTAAGAAGCTAGGGTAAATGAAGTGAAGAAATGAGGAACGGTAAGACAAGCGAGGAAATGGAGGATGTAAAGTTACCGACACCGAGTGTGCCAACCAATATACCAAAAACATCTGAATCCCTAGCTTTCTGGACAGCCGAGTATCGTTTCATAAGTAACTTATTCGCGTGGACCCCCTCCAGGCGTGTGGTGCGAGTGGTTGGGGAATATGTGTAGATCTGAGGGCGTTCAGGTTTATTTCATGCTGGAGATATGCGTGCTGAGTGAATCTTGTACGTACAATCGAAGATGAGTTCGTAATTAGAAGATTGGTGAGAGTGATGCTTTCTGGTCCTATGAAAAAAATTATAGAAGGACCAGGAGCCTCAGAAGCAGGGATTGGGGGATTGGGATCTACACTGGCTTCTAGCAACGTCCTTGAAGGATTGGTGCAGATCGGGGTATAAACTACTTTACAATCTTGCAATGCAGGTACTTGGCGTAGCTGATTCGCGACTCCTTCTAATGCTGATGTCAGAAATGCGAAGGTATTAGATGGGAAGCCGAGTTACCCATGAGATGCGCATATACAACGTCCGATTTTATGACCACAGTATGACCTTGCATCTGATTGTTGGAGGCAAAGACATGGCTCAGCTGGTGTATACAATCGTCTATATCTATCGACTCTTTCCCAAAAACATACTTCACAGGCAACCGTGATGTTCTTGATGAATGAGATTGTGAGATTGATGGAGGAAGAGAAGGAATGAACGCACTGGCTCATACATGCATGCCCATAATGGACTATTGCTTCTGCGTCAATATGTTGAGCAGCCACTTCATCTACACAGCAGCTGGTCCGCATTGTTAAACTTAACATCGCTGGATATGTATGGAATAAGCACATACTTGCCGTATGACGTATCAGCTAATACGTACAACTCCCTGTCCCCAACCTGCACCTTCAATGTGCGATAGATGCGTACTGAAATATGCAGCAGTTCATCGGGCAACTGTAGCGCAGTCTGTATCAACAAGAGGTACCGTGTTAGCTTCGTCAAAAAATTCTGAATCGCCTCTGTACTTACCCGCTTGTAGTCTCCTCTAATGATCCAACGGCTTGTTGACTCGATCTCGAAATAATCCGAGAATTCTTGTGATGAGAGAGAAGAAAGTTTTGTGTCTTGGTTTACATCTATTGTTCGCTGAATGGCGTCTTGGGCCTGGGTGGAGAAGGTGCTTTCGGCCATGCTTAGAGGTTGGAGATGAAGATAAGCCAAAATTCACGCCGAGGCGAACACGGCACTCTGACATGTTAGACTTGCACGTTCCACACTGCCACCGATCACTAGGCTCCTGACATCGCTCAACTACTTCAACTTCAAGTTCGACGTACAACCTCGACTCAGAACTTGACCTCCCATTACAGCACAGGAGATAAAAATCAGACACACCCCACATTAGTATATGTATTCTACATTTGGCCATCCACTGAAAGGAGCTTCAGTTCCTGAATTCTAGGCACGGATCGATATCGCATTGTATTCATTGGGTTATAGACTTATTGCAGCAGATTTCTTAGCACACTTGTTATAGAGCAAGGCTTGTGACCTGGACTTTGGTCCATATTCCACCCCCAATTAGTTTGACAGTGTGTCAGAGTTGGCAGGCCTAGCATCTTAATCATCACCTGGCAACTGCAGCAGTGCTCTTCCACAATCGGATGCCTGATGTGGAGGGCGGGTGGAGCTGAACACTTGGCTTATCACTGCCTTTTCCTACACTGGAACTTACACTTGGACATATAAGTGGTCTCTCCCGCATCCTACCTAAAGCTATGGTTGAGGGTGTCCGAAACTTGTTGTAAGTCAAGCTGTGGTCCGGATTGTACGCTGACTTGAACTGACTCCGTCCGTAGTGGCAATATCAAAGAGTTGCTATTCCGAGGATATACCCTACTTAAAGTGAAAACACCAATTAATTGACCATATATCTCATACCAGCTCCTCCTCGGTATGTGCCCTTTGATGCAGTATATTCATGAGGCTCTAATTACTGAATGTTAACTAGGGGCCTTGTCTCTCCCATGCGATCCACGCCCTCGGTCGTTTATTCTTTCAATCCCATGGATTGGCGCTCAATGACTATTTCCCCTATAACCGATCCCGGTCATTCTGAATACCACGTATCCTTCCGACTGAACTGTTTTCTACCGAATTCATACATAACCGTGATTCGACGCGGGGATGAAGAAGGAGAAATTGTTGGAGATTTTGAGATGGGACCGCCTGGTTCTGTAAGCATGCGTCGGACAGAGTGGAAATTGGAAGGTTTCGTACTTCGAAGAGAACGATCAGTTTTACCCTCCCAGGCGAGTTTGGCCTATGCACCATATATTTAGATATCATCTCATGGGCTGTGTCGCTTTGCAGAAGTGGAATTGGAATTACAAAGTTGCACCCTTGCGTTGGAACTGTGGCAAGTTTCCGTTTACAGTGAGCGTTACTAATTCTGTTCCAATGTTCAATCTTAACAAACTAACTTCCTTCAGTGTCACTTACGGGATCATGGAGGTCCTCTCCTCGCCAAATTCCATGATGTGGGGCATAACCGTCAGCCAGGTGAACCAGAGTCCCAGTCCCAGCTGGAGGTATTCTCGGATGGTCGACAATATCTTGATGACATCGTTGTCTCTATTCTGATACTAGAGAGAAAGAGACGTGCTTCTTCTAACGCTCCTCAGTACCCTTTCCAGGCCAATGACCCAGTCCCCTGGCTGTGGTCATAGTCCTTCAGACGGCCTCTATGACCCGACAAGCAGCAAGGTCTTTTTGGACCACTCCCACGTTGCTTTGGAGTAGGCACCCTGCTAAAGCCTTACCGCAGCCCAGGCTTCACAGATAGCCGAACCTAAGTAGTACTCAGTGTGTTTGAATCTTGTAATGCTAAAGTTAGTCCGTTGTAGTCGGTAGATACCCCTCTGACAAGTTATTACGGTTCTGTAGCGGCTAACCCGGACCGGCGTCCTAAAATCTTACGTTCGTGCTAGCGAATGCTTACGCGGGGAGCTTTCGCTCACTCTTTATTTCCTAATGCGCTGCTCAGACGAGCATACGCTAGTATAACCCAGCAACAACAGTATGATGGTGAGCAATTTTTGAATCAACACGCAAGATAGTAACCAGGTCCATTCATATTGCTATTAGTTTGTGTGATTGGAGGCGGTCATGCTGGCTGTGAAGCCGCAGCAGGTGCTGCTCGAGTTGGTGCTAAAACGATATTGTTAACCCAGAAATTGGATACTGTGGGAGAACTTTCTTGTAATCCCTCAATTGGTGGAGTTGGCAAAGGTACATTGGTCAGAGAGGTCGATGCTCTGGACGGGATCATGGGACGCGTTGCTGGTATGCCTCTCGCCTCAGTTGAAGGTATCGACAGTATTGACGCATTTACAAAACACAGACAAGGCGGGAATTCAGTTTCATATCTTAAATAGATCCAAAGGAGCTGCCGTTTGGGTGAGACTAGATCTTGGTTTCTATCTCACCCTTACTCAAGTACCACCGGGTATTAGGGACCAAGAGCACAGATTGACCGTAAATTATACAAAGAAAATATGCAGAGCATCTTGTTCAATTACCCAAACCTTGACGTTCTCGCAGGGAGTGTCTTTGATCTTGTTCTTGATACTGACAACCATGCATCTGGTACGACACAGTATGGCAATGTACAAGGCGTAAAGCTCGGTAAGCCAATTTCTAACCTCGCGCTGGGCAGCGAGCAAATTTCTTCTTGGTTTTATCACAGACACTGGAGATATTATCAAATGCTCGCAGGTTATCGTCTGTACTGGGACATTTCTATCCGGAGAGATACACATCGGTAAAACCTTCCGTCATCTTCGCATTTTAGGCTGTCTATTCTAATATTCTACTCCAGGAATGAAACGATTTCCTGCCGGCCGAATGAATGAAGCTCCCTCCATCGGTCTCTCAGCTTCACTTGCTGCAGCAGGGTTTAAACTCGGTCGACTCCAAACAGGTACACCTGCACGGCTAGACGGGTCCACAATAAATTTCGAGGGACTGAGCAGACAAACAGGCGATCAAGAGCCTTTGCCGTTTAGCTTTCTGAATCGGGAGGTTGATAATAAGGTAGGCTCATCTGATCTCTTGATAGACTATGTTACTAGCCGATGAACATTGATTTAGAATGATCAAGTAGTCTGCTATCAGACACATACAACCGAGGAGACTCATCGCATTGTGAAGGAGAATATGCATCTAAGTTGTCACATTCAGGAGACTAAGAAAGGTTCGGGTCTATTTTCTTCGATGTTTTGATCCCTCAGTTACACTCTGTACGCATTCCTGTTCTCCCAACAGGTCCTCGATACTGCCCCTCTATAGAAGCCAAAATCCTACGATTTGGGAACAAGTCGAGACATACCGTGTGGTTAGAACCTGAGGGATGCGACTCCAGTTGAGTCTCGTTGCTATTTGTACCCCATCAGCATCCATTCTTACTTGACCCTTGATCAAAGATATCATCTACCCTAATGGTATCTCGTGCTCTCTTCCGGAAGATGTTCAGGATCTGATGCTGAGGACAATTCCTGGTTTGGAGGCCGTCAAGCGAGTGCGGCCGGCGTATGGCGTTGAATATGATCATGTCGATGCTAGGGAGCTCCAGTGTACGTTTCTACTCTTCCCTATCATTGGAATTTTGAGCTAAGCCCCGAATCGCTTCTCTAGCCACATTAGAGACTAAACGAATTAACGTATTATACCTTTGTCCGTGCTCTAGTCATCGCCTCAACACAACTAACTTTTGCTCTACATCTCAGGGTTTATTCCTCGCCGGGCAGATTAACGGTACATCCTCATTCAAAACGAGATCAGGACTTGGATCTAACCCGAGATGATATGTACTAGGCACTACTGGATATGAAGAAGCTGCTGCTCAAGGTATTGTAGCCGGAATCAATGCTGGTCTCGCTGCGCTTCACAGACCACAGCTTATCTTGACTCGAGCGGATGGATACGTTGGCGTGATGATCGATGACTTGATTGTCAAGGGCGCCGAGGAACCATGTATGGACAAATCTTTTGTTTCCTTTCTGTGAACTCGTAATATCTCGATTGCTGACTTAAGGTATATTTTGAAAGATCGGATGTTTACCTCTAGATCGGAATATCGGATGTCTCTAAGGAGTGATAATGCTGACTTGCGTTTGACTGAGAAAGGTAAAAAAAAACTTCTCATTCAGTCTATCCCATCGCTTATTGATATCTTTTTCAAGGTCGGAGGGCTGGAGCTGTCTCCGATTCTCGATGGAATGTATTCTCTGAGACGAAGGACACTCTTGAGCAAACAACAAATCTTCTTAAGCTTGTGTCTTTAAGCCCCCAAGTACAGTCCGCGTTCCACTGCTCCTTGAGTTATCTAAATCTCACGCACAGGGTTGGGTGAATCATGGATTAGAGGTGCAGCGGGATGGAATATACCGGAGGTGTGTAGATTGCTCCTTTGGGGATACATCATTTTGTCTCAGGTTGTTTGCTAACTCTTCCCTCCAAAAACAGCGCATTTGATATGCTGAGATATCCCACCATCAAATGCGCAGATCTCATTTGTGCCATCCCTCAGCTAACAGCAATAGACCCTATGCTCTTAGAACGTATTGACATTGATGGTGCGCACGATGCTACACATCTATCCCTGGCTTCTTTCTTCACTTGGCTTCAAGTCGGACTAATTGCGAATTTCTTGGGCAGGCAAATACTTTCCCCATCTGTGTCGGCAAGAATCTGACTTGAAAGCTTTCATGGAAGATGAGGAACTCTTGCTAGATCCTCAAATGGATTATCAAGAAGTCAAGGGGCTGAGCAAGGAGATCAGGCAACGGTTGAGCGTTGTCAGGCCCACGAGTATCGTGAGTTCTTCTTGATTCAGTCTCTTTTTCTTGTATCCCCCTCCACTCCCCATATCATCTTACTGTCTTACCTTCTCCCTGATTCGAATTTTAACACTAACCCTCTTTTGAATGTTCTTATCTAGGGTGCTGCGAAGAGGATGGAGGGTATGACACCATCCGGTCTTGTTTGTCTCCTGCGACACGCGAAAAGGTTCCATGATCGCAATCTGCTTGAGGGTGTAGCATAGGATCCTTTTGCGTGTGCTTACACCCCGTTTTCAAGCATGGAAGGACCTTGGCGATGGAATGGTCAGTGCGTCCGCTAGGAGCGCATAGTAGTGAGTATTTTGAGTTGGCAACCTAAACTGTGTTGAAAAAACCCGATGCTTCAAGCAAGTACTTGGTGGCAGCTGTCAACGCTTGGTGATGACTGAAACCGCAATATATCAACCTATAGTATACATACATCCTTTATTCGTCATTGATCTAGGCAAAGGTGTAATAGACATGGGCAAGACAGCCTATAATCTCCCTGCGAGCTTATCTTAGTAAGAAGAGGGGAATTCTAATAGCAACTTCAGTCTTGGGTTTCAATCTCAAGGCCAATGTGTCTTTCTGTTTCGGCTAATGCCTCCCTCAAACTGGCAACGTCATGCAGACTACCTCTAGTCACTTCATTGGTGTTTGAAGTATTCATTTCCCCTCTCAAATCCTCATAAAATTCTCTCGTCATCCCTGCCATTCCTCTCGCTTCCTCGTTGAAAGGCCCTCTAATCTCTCCCATCCATCCCTTCCTAACTTCCTCTCTGAACGTCTTGACAGGATCCAACCCCTTCCTCTCACACATCCATGTAAACCATCTATGTCCAGCTGTAACGTGTGTCACCTCGTCATTATGGATTATCTCCATGACTTTTACTGTTTCTCCGTCTCCGGCCTTACGAAATCGTTCAATTGTCCGAGGATTGACATCCAGCCCTCTGGCTTCATGCACGAGATGAATGATGGCGAGACGGGAGAGAAGGGAAGTGGATGTTGTGCTGGCAGAGTCCCAAAGTCCGGCATGGACAGGCATGGAACCGTATGGTGTGGATGGTGATAGCGCAGTCAGTCTGGAGGCGAGCAGGGTGCTTAGAGGGAAAAATAAACGTGCTCAGTGAGAGGCGATGAGTCATGATACAGGACGAGGCGCATACAAATGTTTTGACTCATCAAGAGCCATTTTGGAAAAGTCCGAGAAGAATGCTGGAGGTAGTTCATGATGCATCGGTCCAAAGCGAGCCATGATATCCCATCTTTAGATAAGTCGACTTGAGTAGTAACTCATGGCGAGGGAATGCAGGTATGCCTTACGCAAGATCTATGCTGTGGATTAGGAACTGTCAATCACCTATTATAGGGCTCTCACACTACATCACTCACGCCCATTGTTCGATATTTGCCAAGGCATGAAGCATAGATGCCCGATTTCTCTTGTTCTTGACCATACCTTTGTCAACCATATTGACAGTCCAATTCTCTTCCCTTGGTGGAACATCGGGAGGTTGGGGTGAGTTAGTAGCTTTATTTCCTATGGAAGTAAGCTGAGCAATTCGAAACAAGTGGACTGCGTGGCGGGTGCGCTCGACCTTTGAACACAGGTCACGGATTGAACAAGAGCGGAGAGCTAACAAGACTACCTTGAGTTTTGGATTAGACGTGTTCAAGATTAGTACCGCCCATTGCATGAGGGTTTTGGGAGAGTTTTCCACAGGAACAAGAGGTTCGGCTTCAATTGTGAGATGACCAGTGTGTGTCGAATTCAGTTGTGGTTGTGAACCGGTGCTTTGTGTTGCCTTGACACTGGGTGGTGGATCAGCAAATTCTGCAAGCACTGTAGGTCAGAGGCCTGTGGCTTTAGAAGGGAGATCCAAATGATCACCTTCAGATACTGGACGAAGCTCCACTAAACTCCAATTACTGCCATAGTCCGGGGTCTCGAGCCAAACTTTATCTAACCCATCCTTTTCATCTTTCAGAACCTCGACTTTGTAAGTGCATGCCTTTAATCCAGTATCGCTCTTCCCGGTTTTCAGGTCAAAATCGTATCTAGCACATATGAGGATACTAGGTCTTCTGATGATAGGATCAGGATTCACCTGTGCCATGGACAGACTGCGATCATAGAACTCTCACATTCCTCGATTTCGGCATGGGATAAATCTGCCCCAAGATGAGGACAGCTAGCCTCCATAGCATAGAGTTGATCGTAGTCTAAGGCTGTTCCTAGGGTAGAATCCTCTTTCACAGAGCCATCGCATTTTATATCTGTATCGCTTTCGTACTCTTGGGGCCCAGATGAGAGCCGGAAGAGGATTAAAGAATGATACTTTGCTTCTTCAGATCGGAGCGTGAGAAGAAACCTGAAATGGCTCAAAAGCCTTGTATAAGGAGCCACTCTGGTGCGTTGTACATCAGATCTGGAGCAGTGATAGAAAGTATGGCTTTTACTCCAAGAATGTTGCCATTTACCCAACTGAGAAATAAAGAGTAAGACAGTTGGCACACGTGGTCAGCTGACCTGGATCATTCTCGTGATCCTCACGTAGAACAAAGGTCTAGCCGCGTTGCTTGTCGAACATACCTAATCCTAAGGCTACAAGCCACTTTGTCACCTCATTCGTACCTCGTCAACCATGTCGGATCCTGTAGCTGCAAAGTCTGGTTTTCTGAAGATGTACATGTCTCATCACCCTGATACACTTGTGGCGTACTGCAAATTCTACGGAAAGGTCACAGAACCCATCACCAGTGCGGAAATGAGCGCCATCGAGTGCAAGGTATGTGTTTGTTAACTTGAGTTTCTCAAATTCGTGATACCTTGACCAAAATGTCTATTTGGCGATGTAGAGCATGACATTGACATACACTACGAAGAAGGGTGCCAAAGAAAGTGTCGTCATCCCCATACAGCCGCCATTGTCCGGGTATGACGATGTTAAACCTCGGCTGCTCGAAATGAAAGCGAAGGCACAGGAGGGGCTCGGCATGGTACGCGGACATTGAACTCAGTTCTGTGCCTCATGGTTTACTGATTCTGCGATCATAGGTACAAGCACCCAAAATCACCTCTTTCCATTTCCCCCAGAGCACCGTTCAAACTGGAATTGCCATCTCGCTACTTATCTATTGTACTCTTGCTATCAGCCAAACTCCACCAGTGGTCCCTGTCAACGACTTCTGGGTGCCTGGTCAGGTACTCGTCAGTACTGTTGGCGGTCCGAGTACGGTAAAATGGTCCTGGTGGTTTCTCGGTCTGACACACTGCCTTGAGTCTCTTTATACAATTTCATTGTGTAGAAGGCACTCAACTGGATTTGTTGTTGGGGTAAGCAGCTTTCATCCTCTAACCCCACCTTCAGGTGTTTGCTGCTAACTTACTTTCATTTGGATAGACTTTGTATGCAGTTACCACTCTTCTCTTTGGATACCCTGGTTGGACTGATCTTCGGAAGAGGATACAAGCTGCTAGGATTGAGTCCGTGATGAAGATTGAATAGATAGCTCGAACGGACGTGCTTATAACAAGATATGTTGTTCATGTACCATTTGTTTCATCTACTCATTTATCATGGTTTCCCGTATGGGCAATAAGTGTACATCATTTCGAATAGCTTTTCTTAAACAATGAGCTGAGCGCAGAGGTTTGCAAACTATTTCACAACCTTGTAGCTCGAACCAGAGATGACTTGTTGATATCTGTCAGTGAAGGCTGGTACTCATGCTAATTGTGCATGAGCTTGACGGCTCCACACCTAGGGATAAACCGGCATTTGAAAGGTTCCGGATGCCTATCAAACCACAATGTTTGTGCTTTAAAGCAGAGGTCAACTAATCAGAAGCGAAACTCACGATGTCATTCCAGTCGTATATCGAACATCTGGTTGAACTTCTCTTCCCATCTCATCTATACCCTTCTTGATGTCGAATGTCGCCAGGATCTGTGCAATGGTCAGCCAGATAGTGTCCAGTGCATGGTGTCTACCTGGACAAACACTGAAATTGGAGGTCAACAGATATTCTAGCACCTGCTGAAGTCATGGTTTACCGTCGGCCAAACCCAAACGCTGAAAGAACATATTTCCTTCGTGTGTCTTCGTCTACGTGAGCATCTTTGGCGTAATATCGTTCGGCACTGAAACTCAATGGATCGGGAAAGACGGTTTCATCATGGAGGATTGCCCTGTTGCAGATTCAAACAATCGAATTATTGTATGCAATTCGCAGTGAAGGAAAGAAACGTACCAGATATTGCCCATTACTACACTCCCTGCAAGCATTGGTTCAGGTCACAACACGTAATCACATAGAGCTAAACCTTGCCTTGAGGGATATCATAGCCTTGGTACACATCGTCAGTCATAACGCGGTGTGGAAGCCCGATCGGTACTGGTGGATTCCAGCGTATAGATTCCAGAAGAATACATTGTACAAAAGGTAATGACGCCTTGTCTTCAAAGTCAGGAAGTCGTACACCACGAGTGACCCCATCAATCTCTGCTTGAGCTTTCTTCTGTTGATCTGGATGAATTGCCATGGCAAGTACGAACGAAGCAATAATGGACGCGCTCTAGCAATCAAAAAGGTCAGTGCATGATCGGCTGGTATGTGTAGAAATTAACCGTTTCTTGACCGCCTTAGGAAATGATGTTAAGCAATGGATTGTCATGTCTCAAAGGAATAAATACATACCCAGATACATCGTCGCAGCAATATATTTGATGATTTTTTTCTCTTCTGCGGGTGAAAGGACCGAAGAACGGTGGCTGTTTTCGAGGGCTTGAGTGACAATACATGATGGCACTTGCCCTTTGTTCTGGTGCGTGCTAGGCTCAGCAGAGATTTTCCAAACGAGATAACCATCATGACTCACCATCTTCTCTCTCAAAATCTCAAAGGGTGTATCGATCACGCGTTGATTCAATGCCCTAGAACGAGCACCAAGCCGTTGGAACGAGGCACCGGGAAACCACATTGGGAGATACCTCACTGCAGGTAATAACAAATTGCGAATCTCAGGGCTGAGAAGGTTCGCAGGAGTTGATAAAGGAACACACAGATGGGAAACACATCGACCAGGTAGAATTTTTTCTCGCACACTACGTTGAATAAGTGGAATACCTCCTTTGCCAGCTCGAAGAATGGATCGTTTTCAGGCTTGGGGTCGTATGCATACACAGTCTTGAGTATTATACGACCTGTATGGCTGCAATGGGAATGAAGGAGGCGCGAAGCCGTTCAATGAGCAAGAAATTCACAGAGCAAGAGACCTTTGGGCTTGTAGTACCTGTTGATATGATCTCTAAAATTTTCAGGAGTCTCGTTCAGTGCGATCAGCAGCTTCCTCGTCGAGTCAATTTGAATTGGTTGGTAAGGGTGGATTGCTTTTGCATTGAAGGCAGTGTGGAATTTCTTGCGTTGAGTGCGCCAGGATGGTCCATAAGGTACAATTGCTAAATCCCTGCTTTTTGTTCACGACTTTTTTGAAACTGATGATGGACCAAAACTAACCATGTACCAAGGTCCATGATTTCCTGAAGCATGATGCTACCTGAATCATCAAAGTCGTTAGAAACCTGACTGCAGGCCAACCGTTGATAGATGGGCTTCTCACTTGGTCGATCTGAATAAATGGCAGAGCGTTTCTCCAGCAGATCGTTGACAGCTTGGAAAGAGTTCAAAACTACCACAGACTGTCCAAGAGCACGGGCATGAACGACGTCAGATTCTATCATTATTAAATGTATGAGTTCGTTGTAGTATCGGCTGCTACCTTGATGTTTGCTCACTGTAGTCTTTTGTCCACCTTGCATAAGCCAACCACTCACGCGAAGTTGGCATATCCAACATGTTTCCGAGGATCGGAAGGCCACCAGGCCCTGGGGGAAACACTTTACGAATGGATTTGCACCACCTTATGTAGGCGAAGAAGAAGAAACATAGAGTGATGAGCAAGTAGTCGATAAGTGGTGTCATTAATCAGCTCAACCAAAGCTACCTGGAAGATAGATGATGGTGAATGGTAGAGAAAAGGGATAGGATCGTCTATTATATTATTGAGCAATATGCCAGGAACTAGGCAATGAAGCGGCTCTAAGTTCAATTGAAATCGATATCACCTCCGAACACACCTATACTTAACACCTCCGCTTTCCATCATCAGATAGCTATTGACCAGGTGAAGCGCCAGTATGTTCCGTTGTTGAATTTGTCATTGAGTACTTACTATATGTCCGTTAACGAAGATCCGTGATGCAGAAGAGCACGCCGCTACATAGAAATGATCGACGATCCTCAGGCAATAATTGTATTGCTTTGCTCATGTTTCATCTGTGTTCGATTCGAGTATTGCATCATATTTACCAAGGAATCAACATGGAGGAATCGGGGACGGAATTGGACACGACGATTATATAGGAACAAAGGACGGTGTTTCCATATATTTGTCAGCTCATGTAGTGCTATGTGTACTAAGCCATGTTGAAGTGAACGTTAGAGATAGATACACCTTATATCAAAATATTAATTGATTCGATTTATAACTCACAGTACTGTAATGGTACCAAGTTCTCGCTGCTGATATCATCGACCGAGATAAGCACTACCGAAGCCAGACCAAAATACTCAGTGAATCGATGATGGATAGACCAAAATGTCAATCACTTTCCGCATTCCTCCAGGGAGACAGACAACGGACTTCACGGAGCATAATAAAACCACGCACAGTACTTCTACAAGGTGTGACCAGCCCCACTCACTCCAGAACATACGCTCACGAGGGATCTGGTGTCTGTTTCCAGTACTTAAAATGTGCCAACAAAAGGCTAGGTTTCCCTGTTCCTGTGTTATAAACACCGAAACCGGTTCCCTTGAAGATGAAATCCCTGCAGGTGAGGATGAAGACAAACAACCATTAATCACAAGATCTGAGTCGTATAAGACACAGAAACTCCACTCACCCAGCAGGTGGAAGAGTCAGAGCTGATGCGTCCACAGTTCCAGCATCAACGAACTCAGCATCAGGTCCTTCAGCGTACGAGAATGTGTAATGGTCAGGCTTGGCAACAACTCGTAATCTGACTAGTTGGGTAGTCGAGTGGAGTTGGGTGTACTTAGTCTGCAATACGCGAAATGAGGAGACTACCTAAAACCAGCGCTCCGAGAGTCTCACCGTGATAATCGTGTTATTCGTTGCTGTTAATGCCCAAGGACCAACTTGAGAGGCCTGGACAATTGTCCTCACAACGAGATACCTGTTTCCAGATCCGTCGTCTGCGCCAGTGACGCCGATCTCATTATGAAGAAAATCGTCATAAAAGACAGTGATACCCGCTTCTTGGAGTCTGTTATGAGGTTTACTAAAATCAATCTGTGTTTCAAACGTCTCAGAGTAGGAGGCTTGACGGCGAAAAACGACAGCTGGATTATCTCTATCCCCAAGGGCGTACGAATTTGCTCGGATGCTGAGACCCTTGGAGTTGGAGAGTGTGTGGAATTTCTTGATTGGAGTACGGAGGAAGTAGAAAGATTCATCTGGGGTCTGACCCTTGAAATCGGTGGAAAACCCTTCGAGTGACTTGTCGTTAGTAAGTATGGAGCTGATGTTTTCGGTCAAGGGTTCATTGTTGTTGAACACAGGCCAGCCATTCTCCCAGGTCACAGGAAATAAGAATGTCTCTCTTCCTGGAAAAGAACATTCTCTGAGTCATGGGTAAGCGCGAGCATCCAAAATTAGGATACCAAGTTGTTGATGACGAAGGTCCCCATTCTGGACTCTAGTCCCGAGAGCTACGCCCCACCACAGCCCATCCTCACCCTCCACCATGTCAGCATGTCCTGTGCACTGGACAGGCAGAGAAAGGTCAGCTCCATTGAATAAGATTGGATTAGCTGGGTTGCTTTCCCAAGGACCAGAGGGCGAAGGGCCACGCTGGATTGTAGCACGATGTGTTAGACCAGTTCCACCTGCGAAAGAAATAGATGAACAATCGAAAAAGAAGCAGCTTATTAACGCATACCTTCAGCGATCATCAAGTAATAACTGCCATTGATGAAGTAGACGTGTGGACCCTCAGGTCTAGACGAAGCATTCAAAGGTAAAGTACCATTAAATATGAGCTGTGCCTCTGTCAACGAAGTGCCCGTCTCCAGATCGATTTTATTTTGCCAGATGCCATATATCTTATCCACGGCATTGTTATTTCCAGACCATGTATTGTAGACGTCCCCGTTAGTGTCCCAGAACAAATCTGCATCGTAGCCTAAGGCATCAAAGTAGATGGGATCAGACCAATTATTGGAGAATATGTCATCTGTTTTGATGTAGAAAGAGCGAGGGAAAAGGCGTAGTTCTGGAGTATAAACGTAGCGGGTGGTGGTGGAGAGGTAAAATATACCCCTGTGATGACGGAGTCCTGGAGCCCATATACCTGGTACAGCAAGAGACAATGACCCACGCTGTGTCAGATATTCCTTGTATAAAAGTCAAGATAACTCACCAGCATTAGGTGGCGTCCCCAGAAGACTCAGCTGAGATGGCCTGTTCAATGCATGTCCAATGAGCTTCCAGTCCATCAGGTTTTTGCTGTGGTAGATAGGGTGACCTGGGAACTGCTCAAACGTTGAGGTAGCGATGAAGTAATCATCGCCAACTCGGATAATTGACGGGTCCGGGTTCCATCCTGGCAAGATGGGGTTTATAATACCCCAAGATGCTACATAGCAAGAAGACGAGATAAATCAGATGCTCATGAACGAAAACTAGGAGAGAGATAAATACAGGAAATAATCGAGAGAAGGACCAAGATTTTCATCGCGATGTCTACATGGAATTTCAACCTTCCATATGCCTTAAATAAGTGGAAGGAGTGGGCCGAGCATCGTCAATGCCAACGATACCAGATGACTTTGCACATGACCGTTCCCCATAAAATATTGCTCCGAGACTACTCCTTGGTTTACCGTTGGCTGGACGTTGAATATATGAGGAAGAGAAGTTAGGAACATCTTATCATGGGCCGAGGATTGCTGAATGCACTGCTGGGAACTGATAAAAAGCATTCATAGATAGTTGTAAGAATAAATGATGAGGCTGGGACAAAATAGTATAGTCCTGTTATGTTCTGGATATACTCTGAAGGTTCGTAGAAGCGGTTTGACGCAGAAAAAATAACAGCAGTCCAACTTTTGTTCAGAGCTGGACTTACTTGGTCGGTATGGTTCCAGTTAAAGTTGAGCACGTGAGCGCATACTACGCCAAAGAGCGCTGAGTACGTACTACGTTCATCAATTTCACAAATATTATCTGCCACCACTCATTTCCTTTAACGCACTCTAGTATGTGCATGAAAAAAGGAAGAAAATGGAAACGATTTTAATCCACCAAGAAACCTGAACCATTCAGTACCACGGGATTTGAAGCGCTTTCGAGCATCACGTGGACCATCCTTGTCTGCGGCGTGCAGTAACAATGGTTTTCTTGAAGGTGGAATGAGATATATATATGTCATTGTGGCCTGCACGTAGGGGATAATTACCTGATGTGTCTAACGACTAGCATTGGGTGAGTATGATTCTCGGCATGGAGTTCAGCGTACGAAATGATTCGTTGACATACCACGAAATCATTACAAAATCGTTACAAAATCGTTCACTAGGTACAATAAACATACCAGTCAAGCGCACGAGATGTTAGAAGACAGATACTAGATATCTCTTGATCTACGGACACGTCCTGAAATCTGACATCCAATTCGAGACCCAATTCAGAGATCTTGTACAGTACCTCTTCTGTAAGCTGTACCACAATCTGGCAGTGTTTTCAGTATATAGGGTGGCTGATGAATGAAGGAAAAAATATTTACGTGTGACCATAATGGTATATGCTCCACAAATGTGACAGGTCTTCGTTGGTAGAAAGTGTCGCAATGATCCGATGTCCCAAGTTTTGTAATTCCTCCTCAAGGTCTGTGAATACAGACTCCGGCAGCTTTCCRGTRRCCCGTGMATAATTGTGAATGTAAGTTATGGTCTCTCCGGCTACTTCCTCTTTGTAAAAGCTAAATAAGCCACCGTCAGCATTAATTCACTAGCACTTAGTGAGCACTTGCGAGAGGATATCGTTAATAAACTCAATAAATTTGATAATATCGCATTGCTTGCATCACATAAGCAGGATCTGGACAATAGGCCTTCGGAAAGATGAAGGAGACATACGCCAGGCCGAGACCTGTCTTCGATCTGAGGAAGTAAGGCCAGCCTGGTGCCGATTTGTTGATGGTCATATTGTTGATACTATCGCTTGTTTCAAGCAGGCAGCCGTTGATGAAGTCCAGCGTTGAGCACCAGATATTGTTAACGCTGGTGGTGTCCCAAAAGTCATACATACGATTCAAATACCGGGGAAAGTGTTTCAGAACGGGGTGTGTCTGGGGTCGGCAGGTATGGACATTAGATAGGAACTCTTGGAGGTCTGCTCGTATCCTCTCCCCATTATCATCCATGTATAGGGCAAACCTAGTAAGGTGTCGTCGGTATGTCAGTCTGAAAAGGTCGGTAGCGAAGGTTAGAAGTATACCAGCTGAACACGGCGATGAGTAGCTTTGGCTCGAAATCAAGTAGATGATGGGAGTACTGCATTTTATAGTTGAGGTACTCGTTGTAAGTGATATGATCAGGTTCAACTTCGAAACTACCATACCTCGGCGATTGCAGCAGCGTCTGTAACAGCCACATCGATAAATCTGGGACTGAGATCAACATCCTCATTCAAAAAGGACCTAACCTCAGCCGAGACGGCCTCTGTAAGAGCTTTTGCGGAGATTGTATATGGTACAAGAGGTGATGGGACAGAAGCAAATAGTCTGGCCACCGTATCGTTGATAATCATGGCTTTGTTATCCGACATCGGTGTAGCCTGATTGACCATTTCTGACGGAGAGAAAGAAGATGTAAGATGATGAGATGCAAGCCTTACTATAAATCTTAGTACAGACCTATAGCTGGAACGAATATTACGGTGTGGCGAAAAAGCAAGGTGATCCGGGGGGAAACTGGGATAGAACTGGTGCCTTATATACAGGCAGACAAGAAAGCAGCTCATGTCACGATAAGTGAAATAACGCTTTAAGAGAGCTTGTCTTTGGTTCGTTGACTTCCAAAGCCATTCCTACCTACTTTCACAAAAGCAATCAATGCTAAAGTTTGTGCAGGAGTGTGATTCAAGACCTAGCCTTGTTGACATCTAAGCGTTGGACTATCCGTTTTATTTGTGGATAAACGCGAACAAGTCTTGCGTTAAAAGTTATAGGAAAGCGTTGGTGATTGAATATTATAGCCAAACTAGTAGTAGTAGTCCTAGCCCTAGAGATGCATGTAACATTCCCGGCGCTTGACACGATCACGTGCTGTACAAATGTTTTTGTCCCCACGTTGGCTGGGAATATCTTTTCCCATCTTTACTCCTTACCTAGTAGTTCTCGGATCTTCTGCGCCTTCTACCTCTGCTCTATCCGACACACAGTCCTGAGGCCAGACCATTCTCACTGTTATCTTGCCAGTCTCCATCCAGCCTTATCTAGCCCATCACTTCACTCCCCCGGATCCTGGCCTCGCAGCCTCATACGCAACATGTACAAAAGCCTCTTTGAATACTTTTTCTAAACTTTATGCTCCTTCGCTTACTGCATACCTCTCTATCCATGGCATAGCCACATGACCTTATCTTAGCTTATACTGAGTGCTTTGCTGCAGAACTACACGATTTCTCTAACCTTGTCGACTTATGCTGAGATTTAACGACAACTTCGAGAAGCGATTGCGCGCCCTACTGTCAATCCTGCAAAGCGCCGTAACCTGCTCGTTATCCACCCTGTCTGATTGGTTGCCACCTACTGCCATGTTAACTTTAGGCACACAGAAAGCGCCTGCCAAAACTCTCACGGCTATTAGTAGTCACCTGCTTTACTACTCGACTGGTACTGGTATGTGTTGGACTTGCATATCAGTACGTATATAACTCAGAGAGGGGAGCACAAACAGTCGTTCTAGATTACCACTTGCAGAATACACCATGACAAGTAGGTCCTAGTAGCCTCGCTACTATCGCCAAAACTCCTAACGGCTCCACTTCTCCTCAGTGTGCCAAATCACACCGAAATGGATCTTGTGCTACTCCGCTCTTTGTGATATTGATAGAAAGCTACATTGAATCTGAGCTCAAAGTTAAAGCAGCCTTCAGCGCAGTATAAAAATACACCAAGTCATTAGTAGTGTATAGTAATGGTGTGGGCCCCGAGGATGAAAATTTTGGTTGTGTATTCTGAGCAATACTCAGTCTGACACCGAAGGACCGCTACATGCTGCGTCACCATGTCGGATGGCTCACTATGAGTTCACTAGCCCACGGATACACAATGGCCCACCGTCTTGCAGTGATCCCTCTGGTCCCTTT
>CEMT01387558.1:0-19217 GCA_900068985.1 Pterula multifida
CAGACATCTTCACAGCAGCATGCCATCAAGCATCAGTTTCAATAAATATCAAAAAATTATTGTATAACAATTCTGAGTTGTTGAATGCTCTCATGTCATGCAGGTGATCTATCCAACAAACAGGTGGAAGGGGTATGTATAGACATCCATATGATGGAAAAGAACAAAGGTCTTAGTCCTAAGCATAGCTATCACAAGAGTGTAGAAGGTTCATGAGGATGAGCCTAATCGTCGAAAGTAACGACAATTCACTACGAAAGGGGATAACATCCAAACAAGAAAGTAGCAAAACAGAGAAAATCAAGTACAATCGTGGTTCAAGAAAGGAAAAATATCAATATTGCCACCTTTAGAAAGCAACGACTGCGCTACCGATAGCCGCGCCAATTAAAGCGATAGCAAAAGCACCATACGAGGCTGCAATTGACTTCTTGAGGCCGATGGCAGCCGCGCCATTGCTCTCAGAGGGCTGAGCAGACTGATTGGCATCACTGGCAGATGTGCCAGGAGCAGTAGATGAGGGCCTCACAGTCGAACCAAATCCGGAAGTGCTAGACCTGGAAGTCGTAACGCTGGGGAGAAGCGGAGCAAAAGTGAGCAAGAGGATAGTAAAGAAAGAAAGAAAAAAAGTAGAGAATGAAAACAGAAATAGCATTGAACGAAAGACGACAACGAGTTAGATACATACGTTGGTGTACGAGTTGCACTGGTGACGGAAGTAGAGGTACGAGTTGAGGAGGAGGATGAACTAGTGGTCGAGGTCTCAGCTTCTGCTTCTCCGATCGAGAATGGTGCCGTAGATCCGAAGACTACACCGATGTTACTGCAACAAAAAAGGTCAGAATTGCCTGGACAATTGAATTATGAAATACAATATACTCAAGTTGGACAGCCTTGATCGTGTAACCATCCCTAAAAACCACGAGGAATCAGTCAGTTACTCCGTTCGTTCGTCCGTCAGTACTCAGAAAGACCCAGAACGCACGTGGCAGGAACACCGGGGAGCATCAAGGTAATCGTACCCAGTGATCTGTCAACATTGTTGGCGACTGCCAAGTTGTCGTTGAAAGCCTCGTTGAAGAGGTAAAGTTGAAAGACTGCAGGATCTTCTGGCGATGTGCTCTGCCAGTTAATGGTGATCTGGCTACTAGACTTTGGATCTTTAGGTACATCAATAGTAATCTCGGCGGCGACAAGGGAAGCAAGGAGAGCGATGGCGCTATAGTGTGAAAGTCGTCAGGAACAATGAGTAAAAGAAGTCTCTCATGCCAGAAACAATAAATAGGGACATACGAGAGCAGGAACTTCATTTTTGGGTGTTTGTGCAGGGTTTAACGAGTGTCTGGTCCGTTGAGGAGAGGGAAGAAAACTGGATGATGGTTTTTATGAACAAAGAGGACCGTGGCTGTGTCGGGATCTTCCTTTACTGCACATCTTCCTCACGTGCTTTTGACGGAAATGACACTGACATCAATCAAAACACATTCTGCCGTTCTTCTCAAAAGATTAAATGCAGGGTACTCCTTCGTAAGGCATCGTCTATGTAGGCGTACGCACAAGGAGAGGACCAGTAATATGTGGCTAATTATGATGACATAGTGTTTACAAGTTGTTTTTAACCAAGTATCGCTTTATGGGTATCTGCTATATCATTATGCATTAGGAATACCATGAATCCATATTGGGACATTCAAGCAATCGAAGAATCCCTTAATTGCGGCGCTAATAATGCCCCGCAGCACCACGATGCGGTTCGAACCTGCCTACAACCTTGCTTCTTTAATATGGAATTCGGCCAGTTCCTATTCACTTCAGATAGTCCTCGAAGGTTAATCCTAGGCTGCTTGATCAATGCAATATCATAGAGTGGGGAAACAGATGACTGGCGGTACAGCATATAAGGTCGAGTTCGCTCCATTCAACTGAAGATTGGGATGAAAACATGGAAAAGCGATCGTATGAAATACACATTAAACCCGCTTGAACTTCTGCTACGGACCATACCTAAGGCATCGGAATGAGAGCACCGTTCAGGGGACATGGAGCAGAATAATACAGCACAGATATAATGACTTATCTGGACTTACTTGAATTCAAGAGAGCCTGTCCTGCAACGATGGCCCGCCCATTCTCTGTGCCAAGGACCTCGTCTCTGATCCACGTCCACCATGCATCCGATATCCTCCTGTCTTTAGCTTCTTGGGAGTATTCGAAGGATGAGCCGGACCGCTACTCAGGCGATACTGAAGGCTTCCACTGTGATTATCATCATCGATACTTCCTTGAACCCGAGATGGGACATCCTGCGCGTCGCCAAGTCGTTCAATGAAAGGCACTTGAACGACAGAGCGTGGAACAGCTTGTGATAATTGAGTCGATTGCCCTCCGTTCACTGGAGGTTCTTTGTAATGGGAGTCTGTAACTGCCGCACTAACACCATCGGCATCATAACGATTGGTAGTCACTCCTTGAGTATGGTGCATGACAGTATGGAGACCTTCGTCATCGTCGGAACCAGGCGGAGGAGGATAGGGAGGTGTCATAGCGCCCCGTTTCCTCTGGGGATTACTCCCGGTCTGACGAGACCCCGATGTGAAGCCTTCGTCAGGGGAGGTACTACGATACCTTATCTCAGATCGAGAAGATGGGGGAAGGTGTGGTGAGGGAACCCAATAATCATCACGTCGATCCCTTCCCAATAGTGGCGTGTCCATGCGTGAGGAGTTATACCTGGCTGAATCTGGTACCCACTGGTCAGGTTCAAACCGGCTTGTTCCAGTTCGTTCTTCCGATGCTATCCAGCTATCATGCCGAGGTCGCGATTGCCTGTTCCCCATGGCGACATCAGGAGAAAGCGCTCGCTTCTTTTGAGCGCTCGAAGCCGAGAATCGTGCTCGTGCAGGTGCAGGGGTGGACCAAGACATATCAGATGAGGGAATGTATGTGTCTCGAACATGAGATCGTGACGAGGCTGATCGAAAAGGCTCCTTGTGAGATGGAGGGGAGTAATGAGATGCACTTGCAGGCATACGTGGGCGAGTAACATTAGCAGACGTTGGCGCAACTGACGGGCCAGAAGAACGCTTATTAGATTTTTTCATACTCAATGAAGCAGGTGTCACATCGACATGGACTCGATCATCTGGATGACTGGTGGATATCTCATGTCGAACTGCTTCCTGCCTCGAATAAGAATCGTTAATAACGGATCGTGCGGGTTGTGTCGTTACAGTGCCAGGAGACAAAGTTGGCAGATTATATGGTTGATCGCATCGTTCAATTTTATTGGTGTTGATAGCGGAAGATGAGTCTTGTTTCAAGGGGGCTTCAAAGGGTTTCGGGGTAATACCAGTATGCTTAGCATGCGTGTTGTTGGAACCCTCAAGAGATTCTAGCAGGTTGGGATACAGATGCTTATCAGAAGCTTCAACTGCTCTTGGTGTGGAAGCCATGAATGAGGGGTGATGATTCATCTCCTTCGGATCTGTCAGGGGAGAGGCCCTAGAAGACGATAACTTCCTTTCAGCACAGGAATCCGAGAAGGCTTTGCTATCGTGACTATCAGTCACCCGCGAAATTGTAAACGACTTCTGGTTAGACTCGGACTGAGTAGCAACAGTGGGTGTGGATGATCTGTAACGTTGAGACTGGGACTGTGCACACGCTGATGATGTTGAGGATGACTGAGGTACTTGAGAATATTGTGTCGGGGTAAGGATAGAGTTGGCAATGTGTAAAGAAGAGGGGTGGACAGGCACATGTGTAGCAGGTAAAGTTGATTCAACGTTGACGGTTGTAACGGTTGGAGAGGTTGAGGCTGAGGATTGAGGACAAACAGTGGATTGCATGGCCGTCTGTCTATCCATCAGTGCCTTGACATTGTATTCCGCTGGTTCCAAGGAAAGAGCTGGGTGTTGGTCTGTGACCCCGTCCTGTTCTATACTCAGAGCATTTGGAGACATGGGACGAGGAGTGGGTGAATGTGGCGATGGCCATACGCGAATTGGAGATAGCTCTCGCTTAACTTCCTCATCAGAGTCGAGAAAAGAGAGAGGTGGAGAGATAGATGATTCTGAATTTGTTTGTTGTCCCGATGGTGCAGAATCGGGATTCTGAAGACGATTAGCGGCGGCTCGTTGTGCTTGAATCCTTTCCGCCTCTTCGTGTTGAACAAGAGCTTTGCGACGCATGACTTCATCCCGTTTTCTCTTTTGCTCTTCCAATTTCTTCTGATGTTCTATAGCTTCCTTTTCGAGTCTCTTCTCCTCCTCTGCTTGACGTTGAGCCTCTTCCTCACTGTGTCGCTGAGCTTGTTGTTTCTGGGCTTCTTCCTCCGCAAGCCTCAGACCATCTTCCTTAGCAGCAGCAGCATCCTCCATCTCTTTCCACCTGACTAACTCTCTTCTCCATTGTTCTTGCTCTATCGCAAGCTCTCTCTCAACGCCGGCCTTCTCTTGTGCCAATCTATTGTTCTCCTGCCTCAACAGACCATTTTCGGCCGCCAATGCATTATATTTTCCCCGCAACTCTTCAATCTCACTGACCACCCATGACTGTAGGTCTATCATCAACTGCCGTTCCTGCAATCTGTGCGCGAAGATAGCTTCGTCGTTCTCCTTTCGCGCGGATTCCTCCTTCACTAAAGACTGCTCAATTTTATCGTAGCTGTTAGCAATGACGCTTGCGGCATCATAAAGCTGATTGAGCGAGGATATTGCGGACTCAGCCGCAGCAATGGATTGCTTAGCGAGAGCGAGGTTTACTTGAACCTCTTCTGAAGTACGAGTTGCATTGGAATGGGCAGTGTGTAATAGGTTTTGTGCTAGGGCTAGACCAGATAAAGCCTGATGATCTGAGTCTTGGTCGACGGCTGCATAATTGGAAGACGGAGGTGATGTGCTGATAGAAACAACTTCTTCGATAGCGGATACCCTAGAATTCAAACGAGTGTTGAACTCGTCCAGGAAAGACTGATAACACAAGCTATCAATAGGATTGCCGTGAGACGATAGTTCTGGAGCGTCATCACTAGTGTCAACTTTCGTAGGGTAGACTAACTGAGGTGACTCTCGTAAGCTACTCGCGCGAGACATCGAGGCCGACAATGAAGCCTGCTCAGAAGCTTTTCTCTTGTCAACAAGGGGAGGATGTGCACGATCCGCTTCCGGGGACAGGCTGAGACGCTCTTGTCCAACTGCAAGAGATCCTAGAGGATTCGACCGATGTTCAGCAAGTATGCGGGCGCTAGAGCTACTTTGGAGCAGCTCTGGATTATCTTCAACGTCAGACATAGCGGGAGATGACTTGTTAAATGTGGAAAATCGTGATAAAAGCGTAGGTGGTTGGCCAATGGTTTTAAAAGAAAAATCTGAGTAAGAATTTGACGGCAACACCGCCATTTTTCAAGGATGGTGGTGATGAGGGTAAGAGACAAAAGCAATCTACAATAAATAGGAGAGTCCAAGATGCTTGTGATTAGCAATGCTCAATTGTGCAGAATCATGGTTTCCGCGCTTTTACTACATCACTACATGACAGGATACAGTTTAAATAGAATACATGCACATATGCCCTACTTATCAGAGTCCAAAAAGTGTATTGGAAAACGAGAAACCTCAACCGCACATTCCTTCGTCAATCATATATCCGCACCGGACACATCTAGTTCGTCGGTCAAGGAGACAGAGACCAACTCCTAGAGGGAACCAGAATACAGCGGCGAGAATACCTGCAATAACCAGGAGTGCTCAGAACAGTGCCCAAAATATGAAGAGCATTCGTACCAAGTAGCCCAAATCGTGTATGGGGTACATGACCTCGCTGGAGGCATATCATCTCTGGATGGTCCGGAGGAAGCAAAGATGCTACACACTCGTTTGTGAGTGGACTGCGATAGTGATAGACGGTCGGCGAGGGCATTGATGGACCAGGGACACTAGTTGAGGTATATTGAGGCTCGAAAGCCTTTGGAGCCATTTTTGTGTCCGATTTATGCTGAGTACCTGCGCAACGATTAAAAGGAATACTCAATACTCCGTACTTTGTAAGCATATGGTCTACACTGACCATGGTCTGCCTCTGCTAAGTGATCTGCATCATAAGGCGGAGGAGTATCGTGGGGATTCATTTCAGGCTGATTGGACATTATTAGTGACTATGGTGGTAGCAGACAAAAGGAACAACAGACCTTTATAATCATCCTCTTAAGTCACTGTGGGGCGATGCAGACTGCGGAGCACAGTGAACAGCAGTAACACCCTAGTTTTTCACGTGAGAAATTTTCAAATGACCCCGGACCAATCACCAGCTCGATCGTTTGACTCGGTGTGACAAGGACATGAGCTCGAGGTAGGCGTCTACTATACCTAAAGACACAGGGAACTACTTGATTACATATTGCTGAACCCCAAGTCCCAAACTTGCACCTCTGTCCCATTCACTACGAATAAACTTAGCACTTTCTCCTCTTCATTATCCGCCAACATTAACCTTTGCCTATCAAACAGAACTTCCCAACCACAACCATTACCTACACTCCATACTACTTCCCAATCTTTGAAGTCATTCCACGAATTGGAGGCGAGGATAGTGAATGCTGTAGAATTCAGTGCATTAGAAGGTAGTAGAGCGAGCAAAGTCGTCCCTTGTGTGGTATTGACATCGGAGTGTGAGTTTTGATTGAAAGGGGATGGAACAGAGAACTCAATGTCATTTAACGTTGTATTTGGAATGGTTGAAGTTATAGACACGAGTTTGCCTCTCTTGCCTATTACTGTTGGAGTCCCAGTGACATTGTTTGGATCACCAGGCAAAGATATAGGTAGAGCGGCCCTGGACCAGTGCGGGGCGGCGATTACTCCTGGTTCCAACAGGTTTGGGGTACGCCAATAATGGTACCTAGAAGATCATCGAGTTTATTAGCCTCGCACATGATTCATAAGATAAAATCGTACCATTGTTCCGTTCCCGTTCCATTCTCCCTGTTCAACACATGTACGCGTCCTTCGCAATCCACAGTTTGAGCTTCCTGGTTCAAGATTCCACTGTATTGGATCACACTCGATTACCTGGAATTACAGAGTAGGTGTTGGGCTTACCCAAACTTCGGAATGCTAAAGACGGTTACACCAGGTGAAATAGGGTCTATCGTGCGGGGAAGTTTATTTTGCATTGCACCGTTGGTAGAAGCATTGGCAGCGTTGCTAGAGTTGACAAGAGAGGCGATAGGCTGACCCCAAGAATTATACCAAGTTCTGCCAAAGTCAGGACTTTGTGCATAAACGAGATCATGGTTCTGCACTTCGTGTCAGTGATCAGTAGAGGACAGCAGACATGAAAACAGACATTCTCAGGACCATTTGGTCCAGCTGCGCAAACATTTCATCAGGCATATACTTTGGGCATGCACAAAGACGAGAAAAGGATACCTTGCACAGCGACATCCTTCCCAGTATCATTGATGAAATCTCTGTATGTCCTGCCAAAGGTGTCTTAAAGAAGTAAAGTAAACCCTAAGTAACGTAATCCAACCATGTAACATGCAGAGTAGCTTGTGAATCAAAGTCGAGACCGTTGATGTAGGGATTATCTGCAAGGGATTGGATTTAAATCAATCAGAGGAGTGAGCCTCAGCGAAACGCACTATTGACTCCCTAGGGCAACCAGACATGTTTAACATATATCGCCAAGAGTGAAACAGAACCATTGACCTCAAGGTATTTTCCCAAAAGGTGCCATGTTCCCGAGATGCCACTAGAATTTGAAGGGGCATATATATACAACCAATCATCTCCCAGACCAGATCTTCCTACTCTAAACTCAAGAAGCAGATCAGGTAGACCTGCTTGAAAGCTGTTGATGGTGGGCGGGATTGAGAGGAACCTGGGGTATGTGACATTGATGAAATGCGTTTTCGGATCGAGGGCTGGATTTGTGGGAAGTATAGACTGTGTAGATCGTCAGTAGGACGCAACAATACCCGAAATACAGAAGGGACCACAGACTTGAACGCCGCTGAAAGATTCTGGGGACCATCGAATAGAGCGAGAAGAATTTTTGTGACCAAAAGCTAGACCGGGAACAGAAGAGCGATATCGAAGTGGGCTATCGTGCTCATCAAAGATGAAATGTATGGTGCCATCTCCACGGGAAATTCCAAGTGAGATTCTGTCAGAGAGGTTGATCAGTGAATGTGCATCATGATGAACAAGGAGTTCGAGCTGAGCATACATATCGTGCCCGTCGTCCTCAGTTTGATTGTAATCCGAGAGGACAAATGATTCCCAGTGTAAATGATTTTCTAACAGGGAACGCCTTGACAAGGTGGCATGTCTGACAGAGGTATTGGCTGAGCTTGGTGTCCAGAATGCGGCGTATTGCCATCCTGTAGTATACAAGTCAGTGAGTTACTTTGTACCTCGGCCCTAAGTTCCACCACCAAAATTGCTCACCAGAGAACGTGACAAGCGCATCCTGTTGGAAGGATTCACCATTCAGATGGTTTACCGTCTGTGGATCAAGCCCTAGTGTTGTTGAACTGAGCAGGCTCAACGAACGAGCAGATGATAACTGAATCAGAATAGCAAAGAAGGTGAGATACAAAACGTTCATGGGAAGGTCTCTTGAGTCTGTTCATCGTGACTTTGCGCGAATATTTATGACCAAGCTTGATTATTCGGCTGGGGAACCAGAGAAGTAGGCGTCACATTGACTCCCACCTGACAATTCTTGCAGGTAATATGTTGCAATCGTTCACAAAGTTCATAATTGACCCTCCGTGCCGCGGCCAATGATACCAAGAAGCCCTGGCAAAGTATTTTATCTAATTCGGCCTCGCTATCTAACCTTCCAGAATGCGCTCCAAACAAATTCCGGTACGTATTACTTGAATCGTAGAGACAATATTGCGAATTGAGTCCACACTTTGACCCCTACTTCAGATTTCCAAGAGCCTGGAGGTCTGGTGGCAACTCGATCGCGTCTTTCACGTTCACGTGCTAAATATTTTCTTTTCCTATCGCATTCAGAACCGTAGATCTCTCTGGTTATCGGCCCTGACTGCTCCTACAACAATGGCAACCCATGCAGTTGAAAATTCAAGTTCATCATCACATCCAAGTTCAGGCTTCCAGGATATGACATCCAGAGACTAGTTGGGCATCCATTCTATCGCACAGCTCGATCCTGCTTGTTTAATATTCATTCTAGTTATGCCGATTCATATGCTCATTTCGGTCAGAAATTACTCCATTTTTCTTTCTTCTTCCTCTAATTTCTGGGAGCTGATGAGAATTCAACTGAAAAGGTATCCATGAAGAGATGCTGAAGGATACTGTTCGGACGTTATCCTACAAAAATGCCATCATGAATAATGCACATTTGTTCAAGGGGAAAACTGTTCTGGATGTTGGGTGTGGGACAGGCATTCTCAGCATGTTTGCAGCCAAAGCAGGCGCGAGGCATGTTGTCGGTGTGCGTAACCAGGGCAGATCGTTTCTTCAAATTTCTTGACACCTAACAGATCGACATGTCCAATATCATCGATCAAGCACAAAAAATCATCGAGGCCAACGGCTTCAAAGATAGTGAGTGGGAAAGTCATATCTTTGGCTGCAGTGGACTAATATAATCAGCCATAACACTTGTCAAAGGCAAGCTGGAAGACACAGAGCTTCCTTACGACCGATTCGACATCATCATTTCTGAATGGATGGGCTACTTCCTTCTCTACGAATCTATGCTTGATACTGTGCTGCTCGCCCGTGACAAATACCTCAAGCCTGATGGCTTGATATTCCCTGATACAGCGTCCTTATATCTCGCTGCTATCGAGGATTCAGATTATAAAGAGGATAAAATCAATTTCTGGGATAACGTTTATGGTTTTGATTTCTCCTGTATCAAAGATATCGCACTCCGGGAACCCCTAGTAGACACTGTAGAAGTCCAAGCTGTTGTGACGAAACCATGCAGAATCAAGGTAACTCCTTCGTCATCTATCGCTCTGAGATGATTAAAACCGGGAAGTAGCACATTGATTTACTAACAGCCAAGAAAGAAGATTTGACCTTCGATGTTCCATTCTCCTTGGAAGCAACACGAACCGACTGTGGGACTCGCTTTCACACTGACTCATCTCTATCAGTGATTAACGGGCTGTTCCTTCACAGACATCCATGCCTTCCTTGCGTGGTTCGACATCTCATTTCAATGCTCGCATAAACCCATGAGCTTCTCAACAGGCCCTCATGCCAAATACACTCACTGGAAGTAGGTTCAGATCGTTCCTCATCCAAATTATCAAGTTCTCTCGTTAAAGGATTGTTTATCCACCAGGCAAACTGTTTTCTATACTCCAACGACAATCACCATCTCCGAGGGTGAGAAGCTAGAGGGGACACTATCCTGTGCACCAAACGCCAGAAATAACAGAGATTTAGATATCGGTATCAGCTACAATTCCCGTGGTGATGAATTCAAGGTTAAATACCAGATGTGCGTGCTTCCAAGTTCTTACTCTATTTATCTCATCTGTGTTTTGTTAAATTGAACGCTGACCGGTTGTCAGGTCCTAATTTATATCATTCCCTGTACCAAACTATTTTGTTTTGTCCAATGCTTCCAACTCATTGCTTGATTTAATCACAATATGCATTTGTCAACTAATGTAAACAGGTATTAACTCTGTTTAAGTAGTGACATAGACATTTGAAGAAAATGTCCTGTATATTACTATTGGCAATCAGATGTCTATAGATATAGCAAAGTAAGGATATTCCACATTATCTCCGGTGTTCTATGGTACCACGATGGACTCCAAACGGGCAAGAGTTTCAGGTAGGCAGAGCCGCAGTGACGATCGATGGAGCCTGGTTAACTTTCAAGTCCCTCAAAGGCACTATCGCGATCACGTGGTTTGTTGACTTCCTTCAGCAACTGAGCGACCTCCGACAGCAATGTCCAGTATTCCTCGTCTTCATTCCTCACCTACGCAACCACCAAAATCCAGTACACTCAAGCGCAAGAATATCAGTGAGGACGAGGATGATGAGCAGCCTAGAAAGATCGCTGCGCTTGAGAACACTACGTCAGACCCGAAGCAGCCGTTGCGTAGTGTTGCTGTCAATAAAGCCAGTTCTGGGCCCAGGAAGACTATGGTAGCGAAACCAAATACCCTTAATACAAACCTTCCCAAACCTTTGACACGGCCAAGACAGCCCGCGCTGAGTTCTAGCAGCAGAAATCGCACCAGGGGGACTAGTGCACCTCCAGCTACAGCATCTGTTACAACTACTCGTCCGGTCACGCGTTCAACCACAGCTGCGATCGCCACTACCACTACCCGTACCACAAGAGCCAGATCTAATCGTGGTCTCGTCTCCAATCCCCCTAGCGTTCTATCATCAGTCGACGAACGACAATTCTTGGACCTCCAGCACCAAGTAATCGCCCTCCAATCCAAGCATCAGGACTTATGTTCCCAGGTTCATTCTTCTACATTGACTACCCATGCTACTGCAGATGAGTTAGCTGCCACCCAACGTCGTCACAGGCAAGAGATCGCCGACTTAGAGGCCGATCTTCGTAAAAAGGACCGCGAAATACGCGAACTGACCGAGGACCTGCGACTCTGCAAAGAGGATCTCAATCGAGAGCAAGAGAATGGTTCCATGCTTAAGTCAACCCTTTCTCAACAGTCAACCACCCAAATTTCTCTCAACACGCAAATTGCTACTTTGCAATCCCAGATTGCGATGTATCAGTCTCAGATATCTGATCAGACTTCGTCCTTGAGTGGTATAAGGTATGATATGGATTCCCAATCGTCCATGATAGCTAGATTGAAGGAAGAGGCCGTGGAGCATGAACGTATCAGAAGAAAGTTGCACAATATGGTGATGGAGTTAAAGGGGAATATCAGAGTTTTTGCCAGGGTACGACCGCTCATTCCAAGTGAGAAAGAAGCAGGCCAACTGGAGGCCAACATGTCGTTCCCTGGCAAGTTTGACAACAAAGAGATTGTCGTCTCCTCAAGTAGCGAAAGTGCTATGGGTACCGAGAGGACAGAGCTGTACAATTTCAGCTTTGACAGGGTTAGGACTTAATTATTGATAAAATGTGGCATCTGATGACTGTTTCTCCAGGTTTTCGATCCTACA
Organism: Pterula multifida; assembly: GCA_900068985.1. Classification (NCBI taxonomy): domain Eukaryota; kingdom Fungi; phylum Basidiomycota; class Agaricomycetes; order Agaricales; family Pterulaceae; genus Pterula; species Pterula multifida. The sequence goes on from CEMT01387558.1 coordinate 12,159, forward strand.
TCCACACAAGCAGAGGTATTTGACGAAATATCTCAGCTTGCTCAAAGTTGCACCGATGGCTACAACGTCTGTATTTTTGCATACGGACAAACTGGCTCTGGGAAGAGTTGGACCATGGAAGGAGGAGCGGTAAGACAGTCTTCCTTTCTTTGCCTTGGATTGTGGAAGTTCAATCGTGGGCGCAGGCACCTGAGCACCGAGGAATGATTCCGCGAGCTGTGGATCAAGTATTCCGGGACACTGAGGAACTCAAGTCTAAGGGATGGGAGTATCACATAGAGGGTCAGTTTCTGGAAATCGTAAGCTAGTCCTCATCTATCCCAATCCCAATCAACTAGTAACATTGGGCCCATAGTATAACGAATCTATCACAGACCTGCTGTCGTCCGTATCTCTTTCTCACCCATCCAAGAACACATCCAAACCCAGCTCCAAACATGAAATTAAGCATGACCCCACGACCCACACTACCACTGTAACCGACCTCACAGTCCTCACTCTCACAACACCCTCACAAGTCCTCAATCTACTTGCCTTAGCCAATTCCCGCCGCAAAACTGCATCCACGCTGATGAACGAACGCTCCTCCCGGTCACACTCCGTTTTTACTCTGCGAATCTCTGGCAAAAATGTGAGAACGGGTGAACAATGCCGTGGGTGTTTGAACTTGGTGGATTTGGCAGGTAGCGAGCGAATGTCAGCTACGAGCGGAGTTAAGCCTGGGGAAGGTAGAGAAGAGAGAGTAAAGGAGACGAAATGTATTAATAGGAGCTTGAGTGCACTCGGGGATGTCATTGCGGCCCTGGGTGAGAAGGGGAGTTCGGGTAATGCGGATGCTCATGTTCCATATAGGAACTCAAAGGTTTGCCTTTCCTTTGTCCTCCCGCCTGGTACTGGCTGATCTAATTTGAATAGTTGACCTATTTGTTGCAACACTCACTCAGTGGTAATTCCAAGACTTTGGTAAGCATATTGTTCTCTTTTTCCTTCGTGGTCTCATGTATACTCTTTGCAGATGATCCTGAATCTCTCCTCATTAGCTGCCCACCTCTCCGAATCCCTCACTTCCCTGAGATTCGCCACCAAGGTAGGATCTGCTTGAATAATCACTACTCGTGCTCATAAATTATAGGTGAATAACACGAATATTGGCACCGCTAAGAAACAGATTCGATAGACTTGGATGATGAACAAGTTGTAACTTTGCTAGTTATACAATGCTCGCCGCTGGGGTAGAGTAACCTGTCCTAAATTATGCGTCACTGGTTTTTGGACTACTGTCTACAGCTCCATTGTGACTGCATTGTTCCATATGCCTGAATCCAAGGTGATAGTAATAGTGTGTACACTTATATGGATACACACATACAGTGCAAATAGGTGTACATGCAGTTCTGATTCTCCTAATTTCTGTCATGTAGCAGTCATTCATGGTACCTTTCTAGCACGTCTCCACCCCGCACATCTCTGACTGTCATTTGATGTGAAATGGCAACAAGCGGCCATTTGTAACGCAGATTATCATAAGTTCTAACGGAGTAAGCAGTCAGTACATTATCAATGACAAATCATGATGCAAAAGCAACACACCCGAAACAAGCATCCTCTTGCTTCCATCGTCTCAGCATCCAGACATGTGTAACACCGAAGAGTTGACTATCCTCCAGATCCTGCTCGGTGCCGATTCTGTCATATTGGTTTTCGAGGCAAACTTGTGCGTAGCATGTCACCATAATGCTTTCTTGGTGCGAGCCCAGAGTTTGGTTTAGAGAAATATTAGGTCTGTTTTGACAGATGATGACATCCGTCTCTACAACGTCTTCATTTTCGAGTCCTTTTCTGAAGGTATGCGGACCAAATGAGTTGATTGAGCGAAGAATGGCGAGGTGGCCCTGGTGAATCTCCGGAAGCGTCCCCTCATCGGTAATTGAGGTTGATGGAGGGATGAAAGAGCAGCAGCGCGGATTTAACATAGAGGAAGGGGGAATTAAGGCTGGGGAGCGTGGGGAGCGAGAATGATAGCGAAAGGAGAAAGTTGAATCTCTCGCATATGCCCCAGCGAGCTGGGATCTGTCTGAATCAAACGCCTCAAGGTATCTTACATAGGAAAACTGTGAATCGAAAAACACTGTGAGAGACGAAAGGTGACGCACTGGACAATATACCGGTGTGTCAAATCATTAAGTGAAGGCACATTTTCCAACTTTTTGCTGGGGTCACTCCAATGTCCTTGTACTTGGAGATCAGGCAATTGCTGACACAAATCCACCTCTTCATGGTCTCCCACCGCATCAAACTCCAGGGATACCTCATCGCTAGTAGTAGTGATGTTTTGCAACAAAGTTCCATTGGTCTTTGTCATTCCCCAAGCACTGATCCGGTAACTATGCGGCTGAAACCCTGCTCCAAAGGTGCTTAGGACATCAGAATCTAATTCGTCAGACTCTGGTTCCATGCTCTCATACCGTCCATCATGATCACTGCTCGCAGAGGAGTGGGGTAAAACAGTGATAGCAGGTAGAATAGCAGGTTCGAGGTCTCTGAAATGAGGCTTCGATAATAACGCCAGCGAGGTAAACCCATATTTCGGCAGTGATGAAAGGGAAGCCGGTAGAACAAGTGATACTTCTAATGGTGTACCAGGAAGACTTGTTGGTCCTTGGGGAGGAATGTCTAGAGTGCTAGATCCACAAGGCTCGAAGCTGGACGAGGGATTTTTTTGGAAAGAGACGTCTAGTAGAGGAGAAGTCGTGGAATCCTCCTTCTTGACTAGACTTGAAGCTTCAATTGAAACACCAGAACCATCGCCTGCCTTGACATGAGCATCGGACTGCATAATTCCGATATTTTCGTTCTCGATCGCGTCAACATCAATGACCTCTTGTACAGGTTTCTCCAGCCTGAAGTTGTTTGCGAGGGGCTTCGATTCTGATTGAGTTGCAGGCTGCATACAATCCACATCAAGGTCGATGATCAAATTCTCTTGCGATAGAGAAGATTTCGATCTGACGCTGATAGGAACGGAAAGCTTCTTGCTATCCGTAACAGAGTGAACACCAGAGGGAATAGTAGCAGAATTCTCCATCACAAAATTGGAGCCTCGAACGGAGGCAGGAGCATTAAAAGCAGAAATGGATCCGCTTTCCCCAACTGATTGCTGAACGAGCTGTCGAATCTGTAGTTGTGGAAACTGACTTATCTCTTCCTGTTGATTGCTCCTCAATTCTCTGTCTACTTCCCTCTCTTCTTCACTGTCTTGCCCTGCGCTGACGCGCTGACGGAAAGAGGGGGTTGGCCTAGAGGTAAGATCCATATCCTTCGGTTTACCCTTGTCTTGATTGGTATGTTGAGCGTTGTTCCTCCTCGTCTTAATAAGAGATTGCAAGTTCGCGTGTGTGATGGGCGTTTTTGATGTCCTACGAGAAACGGGGACAGATCGACGTTAGGAAAGGAATAGAAAGAACAGAGACAAAGTATACCATTCTAGAACCATTCCATCCTCCCTGCGAGCTCCATCAGTATCTCATTCCTACAACAGGAGAAAGTAAAAGAGAAAAAAGTCGGAATCGCCTCACCTGAATATAACCCTTCTGCCGATCTCAATTCCCAATCCCAATCCTTTTAGAACACTAGACTCCCTCTTTACCCATTCCTTCCGGTGCTTCTGAAAGCCATCATGACCACTCCTACAATTCTTTGGGACATTAGGGTAGAATTGGTAGCCTTTAGTGACTAAACGTGGGGAATCATCTGCTTGTGTTGGGACTAGTGGAGTATTGCAAGGCTCAGATTTAATCCTTGGAACCGGGATTCTTTGTTGGGACTGCGGCAGCCGTAGAGAGTTCGAGGTTTGGGATATAGCTAGTGCTGATGAGGGACAAGTAGATGACCGAACCTCAGGCGCAGAATCAGGAGGTGAAGAAGGGTGCAAGGAGGATTTAGGAGTACCAGTAGGTTCTCTTTGATCGCCTATAATAGCAGGTGAAAGTAGAGCTTTGGCTATTCCCTTGCTCTGCCACTTTACATCCAGTACCTTCATCCCTGATTTCAAAGCTTCAGGTACTGAGTGACCTCTGATGGGATCCTGAAGACTTGAAGATTCAACCTCCCCATGTAATTTGATGGCAACTGGAGCAGAAGTGAACGGGACAGACGGCGTCAATTTGTTGCAATTTCTTGTTGCATCCGGACTTGAGCTCGAGTGTTGTGACACTACAGCATCATATTGAGAATTTTCAGTCAGGTCAATGATGGTGGGGGCAGAAGAATGGGGCTTAGGTGCAGACGATGTACGCCTGACTCTCATCCTTTTCTTCCAAGGAGCAGGAGCCGAAACCAACCCAGAACGTGAGATTTCGGAGTTTGGAGGATTTTTCCTGTGATCCTGGGCCCTAGGAAGTTCTATACGGGGCCCTGCTTTCAAAGGACTGGGTGAACTAGCGGTGGTAGGAGTACCAGAAGAGCTGGGCACATGTATGGCAGATCGGTTCGCTGGCCTCTGATCTGGAGCCTGAGCTACAGAAGTAGACAATGTTAGAGACGATAGGGATGGGGGTCGGATGAAATTCTTGAGTCTTGGAGCTCGAACCACTGGCGCATTGTTTGTTGCCGTCCGAGGTGGTTGTCGGCCAGGATCAAGTGCGGGAGAATCCGACCCAAATGCAGTACTACCAGTGTCGCTGCTGGAACCACCATGAAGGGCGGCGTCAGTATTAAACGGATCGGAAGTACTGATACCGACACCAGGAGCATCTCGTCGACTTTTATTACTATGATGCGTGGCCACCACTTCCGCATGGTAGCTCCATGGAAGGCGCTTCACCCTTTGAGATGGGGTGGGTTTGTACAATTTCTGCTTTTCTTGCTGATTTCCTGAAGAACCAATCCACTGAGACTGAGACGAACTTCTTGCGCTTTTGTTGACGCTATTACTACTCATATCCGATTCCTCGTCAAACCTTCTTCTCTTCAAAGGAGGTTCTCCACTATCGAATCTAGGCCTGGACCCATCCCTCGTCTGATTAGTGTACTCCGAAGCTCTTGCTACGGATCCGTATGGTCTTGGTTTTGTATATCGAGGCTGGAACCCAACAGTGGGCTTGACCCGAGGGGGCTGGACGTTCTTCCGTTTATTGATAGATTCATTGGGCTGGTAGTCTTCTGGGTGTACCGATGACGGAAAGGATTTTGATTTTGGCGGGAATGAGTACCTGTTCATTGTAAATAGAGGAGGTTTCTCGGGTGAAATTGCTTGCTCAAGCGGGATGGGAATTGCAGCGGTCTGCTGTAGCTTGGGAACCAGCACAATCTCGTGACTCAATCGGACCCAACCATGTTATATACTGTACTGATATCTGGATACCTCTCCGAGTATATAGTAGCCTATTCCATGGAAGACTACTCAACTATTATAAGCCTCAGAAAGGTACGAGGGTCAACCTCCTCAGTGGACCTGGTCATCTAAAAGGTTGCTTCCCCTAAGTTCTCAAGCAGCACGCAGCAACATCGCCTTGTAGCTAATGAAATATTTCCCTTCCCTGTTGTCATCCTGGCATACACATAAGCTGATCTCAGACTGGCTTAATCTCAAATCTCAGATCACAAACTACCAATAGCCTTATACTAATTCTGCCAATCCTTTTTTGAAGACAGTTATGATTTACTGTAGATGCGGTATTCAAGCAATTATGTATGGAATAATTACTAATTAACTATGAAAAAGCGGAGAAAGGAGCATCATCGACTACAAGATCAGAATGTTTGCCTTGTTGTTTCATTTCTCAGGGAGAAATCGTCCTCTTCCTCCTTCTTGAAACGTCGTTCTAAGGGCGCTGTGCGAACCGGTTCTGCTAGTGCTGATTGTGAGAAATGGTCTCGAAGACGATCAGTCGCTTGACGTTGAACCTGGCGGAGGGTCAAAGTCTGCAAGGGAGAATGAACAGAGGCTCAAAGGCAATCAACATACCTCACTCCAAATAGTTTTAAGGATCTGGAAGAGTGGACCCACTAGACCTAACTGGATGATCACATACCTGGAAATAAAGAATCAGCATAGATGAGCACTCTAGTGGGTCCACCGTGCACTTACGCAGAAGCGAGGGCAACGAGCAAGAAAGCGAAGTATAAAGGATTGAACAGCACTGCCATGGCTTCGTTCCAGCCTAATACAACCAAGACAACATACATCCAATATGGGATCTGAGCAATACTAGAGACCGTACTCCGTTTGGCCTCCACATAATGTGCATCCGCATCCCGACGGAACTTCTTGGCAAGTTCGTCTACCTTGGTTTCAGTGAAAACGACGAGGGTAGATGGGAAGTCAAATTCTTCTGTTGAAGAAGAGCCGAGGGTGGACCCAGATGGTGGAAGAGTATATTCCAATGATTTGTCGATTGGGGAGATCTTCGAGTAAAGTGGAATAAGTTCTAATGTCTGTAATAAATCCTGAATTAAGCATGAAAATGTATTGGAAAAGAAGAAGGCAACGGACTTGGTCCTTGGCCTCTTTGAAAACACCATCAATGTCATCCTCAGGCTTCCAAACCCGTGGTACGCCTTGTTCATCGTATCTGAATCTCTCCTCAAAGTGATTTCTGAGATTGGAGATAATCACAGCATCCGTGGTTTGTTCGTCAATCTTGGCACGAAGAGCTTGCCAACTCTGTTGACGGATTGCCGTCAGTGACTGCGTATTTTCTTCCTCCGTACAGTTGAAAGCTGGAATAATGACGTCACTCCGTGGATTGAATACTCGATGACGGAAAGACTAACCCTTCGCCTTGGTCAGATACACAGACTCGGCCTTGTCTAATATCTCTCTAAATGAGCGCAGAACACTATCCCACATGCTCGGAGACGGCTTGTTCAGAGCCAGTTCAACAGGTTCCGATATCTGCCTTTTGAAGTTTCGCTGAAATATTGGTAAGTCAGCATGTGACACACTGGTCCAGGCTCACGTCGTCGACTAACCTCAATATTGTTGATCATCTTCTTGGTCTCATCTTTCCGGCATTGGTTGCCAACACCCTCCATCTCCTCCTTCAAAAGCTCAAACTC